>JADRCD010214441.1:0-39823 GCA_019843815.1 Montemys delectorum | reverse complement strand
CAAGGAAGCAAGGAAGCAAGGCAGGAAGCAAGAGTGAGCCTCCAAACACTCCAAGAGGAATATTCAGATGTAGAACTTACTAGAGGAAATAGACAAGAAGATGAGCAGAGGCATGACCTAGGAAGTCAGAAAGAATCTCTCTGGCTGTGCAGCCAATTCTCAGGCTCTTACAGGGAATGTCTGACAAGCGTTTACCTGTTCAGGCGTGGGAAATGTGAAGCCTCAGGTACATGTCAGACAGAAGACTGTGATGACTGTGTGGTCCAACTTGTAAGGCAGTGATCAAAAGGCAGGCACCTAGTGACCTTGGATTCATGCAAGGGAGCTTTTTGCTAAAGACCCGGTGTTGCTTTCTTTCCGTTCCTTAATATTTATTTGTTCACTTGTGTTTTGTCTTAATCACAAATTACTTCAGATTGCAGAAAATTCAAATACTAAGATCACTAACAATGACATATCATCTGTTCAGGATAATATCCCTTAGTTAGAGGCTACAATTGTTTGCTGTATGTTGCTACATTTCTGGGGAAAGTAAAATCTTATAAACACAGTTACAGTCCTCTGAGTCATTTGAGTCATTTCCTAAGCATATCCTAAACTTACTCCAAAGAATTATAACTATCATTCTTTATTCTACAAGCTCTAATACTTTGATGCAAACGTATAATCAACAACATTGCTTGGCACACTCTCTTAAAATTTTCATAAGCACTCCTACACTCTGGTAGTTATCATTCTACAAATTACTGACTTTAACTTCATATTGTTCCGTAATTTCAAACACTGATTCATGCAGTTCTACTTCATTAAATTTCACTGTTGATTGAAGTTGTACTTTATTCAAGTTTCATAATATTTATAAATTCTTCACTTAGGAATTTGTGAATTTTTTATTACAGAAGAAGTCTCTGACTTAAAAATTCAAGATTTTGTTTTAAAACTTGACTCTATTATGAAAACTGAAATGCATCCACTACAAATTATACCCCCAAAGTTGAACTGGACTATTTTCTTGGTAGGTTATTCAATAAACAAGTTATGACCTATTGAGGGAAGCCAAGGCAGAAATTCAAACTGGACAGAAATCTGGGTGCAGCAGCTAACACAGAGGCCATGGAGAATTCCTACGTCATCAGATAAGGAGTGGCATCACCCACAATGGTATAAGTCCACCCATAACACTAATTAAGGAAAGACTCTGCAAGCTTTCCAACGTCTGTCTCTTATAGAGGTAATTTCGCAGTTTTCCATGGCATGAATCAAATTGACATAAAGCTAGTGGACACACAATGAATGGTATAAGACCCCGATGTTTGGAAGTCAGAGTTTATATTACTTCATCAAAATCTTCTTGCAATATGATGGGAGATACAGTCATTATTTAATTTATTTATCCATTCTTTGACATAATTTAATATGTCCTTAAACACATCACATTTCCTATCTTCCCCTGTATTTTATTGTCAAACACGTTCAGACTATTTCACTACTTTTCCATAGTGGATTCTTAAATTTATTCATGAACTAGGAATTGAGCAGTCATTTTCTCTATTGATCATGAATCAGTAGCCACATGATATTGTTGTCAGAAGTTGAAATCATTTTATTTTAAACAATAATAAATGTGTATTTTCTCTTTTAATTGTCAATAATGTATTTCATTCCTCAATATTCTTTATTCATTTTGTGAGTTAACATTTAGATTTGTAATTCTTTATCTAGTTACTGCTTCTTGCTTAGTTTTTTTTCTGTTCAAACATTGTTCCAGTCTTTAATTAGAAACAGATTTTGTACAGATAAGCTGTGGTTCATGCCCTAATGTTGATATTTAAAGATTGAAGGGTCAGTCCAGTGTATGCACCCATCATTGCTTGGATCCTAATTAGCATTTGTACATTTGTTCTTCTGCTCTCTAGGATACAGTCTCCCCTCAATCTGAACCCCAATGGGCACAATGGTGTCTTCATTTCCCACCCACAGACACATGAACACTGAGTAACTTTGCATTGTTCAGATAACAAAAGCTCCAACCCTTGCAATTACTCAGAAAAAAAAATCATAAAAACTCATACAAGATCCTGCCCACTCAATCTTAGCTGAGAAGTACAGAATAATTTCTAACTCAGTTTCTATAGCACTAGTGGGCATGCTGATACATCACCCCTTTAGCAGTTTTGACTGATATTTTTCCTCAGGAATTGAATTCCCATCTGCTACCCTCTGCAGCTTCTCTCATCTCTTTGGTTTCCTTGAATATGGGAATATAAATATTTTTTTGAGTCCAGCTTTTGTTGTTTGCCTTTTCCTTTGTAAATGTTACCTGCCATTCAAAAATGCTGAGAGCAAAGTGGATCCTCAAAGTGAATGCTTACTGAAGTAGGATGAATGTTATTTAAAGCCCTTTATGAGCTCTCCTGAAAGCAAGGTCTTCACCCTCATCTCTGATATCAAGTCTGCATCCTCCTCCTCTAGGAAGCGTCAGTTCACACCACATATGTTAGGAATCATGACATGCTTGCACTTAAAAGAAATGTATACCTGTCTGTCTTTGTCGTTCATAGACCATTTGTAGGAAACCACTGGATTAGAGACGCTGGACCCTGATCCTAAAATAAAACAGGGAAGACACATCAGAATCCAGAAAATTTTATCCAGTAATTATAAACAAAATTATTTCATCCAATGAAGTATGCAAATGCTATTATTCATAAAATATTGTTCAAACAAAAAAGGATGAACATTTTACCATATGAGGCTTCTACAACTGCTTTTCCTCCTTCTCCTCGCCTGACTCTGGTTTTTGTACCTGTGTATTTGACTGCATGAAAACATTACTGACATTACTGTGGTTAAGGTAGTATCTTCCTCCTTAAAACACTTGCTTCACCTGGGGATCCATGCCATATGTAGTCATCAAACCCAGACACTCTTGTGAGTGCCAAGAAGTGCTTGTTGACAAGAGCCTGATATAGCTGCCTCCTGAAAGGCTCTTCCAGAACCTGACAAATACAGAGGCAGAAGCTTGCAGCCAACTCTTGGACTGAGCACAAGGTCCCTAATGGAGTAGGTAGAGAAAGGACTGAAGGAGGTGAAGGGATTTTCAACCCCAGAGGAAGAACAAACAGCCAGAACCTCTAGAGCTCCCAGGTACTAAGCCACCATCCAAAGAGTAGACATGGAGGGACCTATGGCTCTAGCCACATATGTAGTAGAGAATGGCCTTGTAGGGCATCAATGGGAGGAGAGGCCCTTGGTCTTGTGAAGGCTTGATGCCCCAGTGTAGGGGAATGTCAGGGCTGATAGGAAGGAGTGGTTGGGTGGGCAGGGGAATACCCTCATAGAAGCAAGGGGAGGGAGGATGGGATGGGGAGTTTCCTTAGTGGTGGTGGGGAATGGGGGAAGGGGATATCATTTGAAATTTAAATAAAGAAAATATCTAATGAAAAACAAACTAACATTTACTTTACTCCAATCCTTCCTCTTTTCTAAGAATTTCTAACATTGACTTGTCTGAGGAGAATGACCTATGTTCCTAAAAAACTTTTGTAGAACTTGGAATAGCTCATTACTCAGGACCTCTGCATTTTAGAGATGGAAACCAGATCTTCAGGCATGCTAGTCAAGCATCCTGCTACTGTGTTCCCTCAGCTCCTATCCTTCTCAAGCAGATATTAACCTGCTTTATAAAACATGAATGCTGGGTTCATGATCAATAATCATTAGATATTTGAATATTGGACAGATAGTAAATATAAATATTGTATAGGTGAAGGTGTATAGTATCCTTGTTACTCCCCCTTAATACCTTATATGCTAAAAGTTTTTGAATATTCTTCCTCGGTATTCATTCATGTTATGAAAAGGCTGCTTTGACACCACTATTCTTCAACTCCTGAAAGTTATTATTTAAGTTCACTTTTCTATCTAGTCTCAATGCTAAAAATGGACTTAATGCATGGACACTGTTTGCCTCTCAGGGATCTTTGTGAGACATTTTTTCAGAGACCTAGGGAAATTCTGTCTTTGAGTGAAGACGGGAATACAATAAAAAGGTGTACAAAGCAAGAAGGGCATAGACAAATCTGTAAGATACACCTCTGCAACATGAGTTATGAAAATCATCTTAATTTACCTAGTGACCCTAGGACCACATAGAGATCTCCCATTATGAACACATACATGTTACTCACTTGTCTACCTAATGTTGAGTCATTAAATCCATAAAGATAAGGAGTCTCAGTAGATTCAGGAAACAAGAGTGGAAACTCAGAATATTGCATGATTCACAAGGTTACATAAGGAGTCAACAAATTGCTGTGGATAGAAGACTCTGTTCTTAACCTTCCTGCACATCCACCATGTAACTCCAGCAGTGTGGCTTTCATGACTCATCATTAATGATGTGGTGGGTTTTTTGGTGATACAGCTGAATTTGAGTCACTTGTGTTCCTATAAATTGTACCAATGAACTGGCTGTTTCAATACACCAGGCTTGGTTAGAATCATTTCATCTGTCTTTCATGCCCTATCTGGAATAAATACATCTTTGGTCATATGTCCTGAGGAAAATTTACCCAGCACTTATGAGAGGCAGAAACAATAGGTTGCTGATCAGTGAAATACAGTTATGTAAGAGAAACGACTTCTAAATCTCTATTGTAACACATGGTTCCCTATACAAAATAATACTAAAATACTTCCCTACAATATATTAAAGGGAGAAAAATAATTAAAATACTAGTTTGTAATTGACTTTATATGTGTATATATTCACATTTGTCTATACCATTTAGCTGAACTAGCTCACTTCTTCTGACTTTCTAAATCTCTCTGTCTGCAACTCACTTGTTGCTTTCCATAAAACTCTATCCTCATTTCATTCATCCATGAGAAGCTCAAGCAGATTCTATACTAATAAAATGAGGAAAGCAGGTAGTAGGAGAGGTTGTTTTCCCCAAGGAAGAACACATTATTGGTTGTCCAATATCAAAAGGTCAGCCCAATAAACATACATGGAAGTCATATTATATGGACTAAGTAGGTGATATATAAGAACATATACATGTATTCATACATATATGAACACAATGTAAATCAATGGAAAAGGAATCCATAAATTTGATGGAACCCCTAAATGTTATATGGGACTGTTTGAACAGAGAAAGAGTTAAGGAGAAATTCTATAATTATATTAAAATCTCAAATTTCTACACTAAAAATTAGAGAGAAAAATAACTCAAAACTTTCAAAAATGAGACAATGTAAATGTCAATATTTCATGTCAATGATAATGGAGACAATCCTACATGCAGTTCCACCTCCCACAGGCATGCTAAACTTTGCTTGCTTGTACTTGAGATGTCTCTTTTCTATAGAGCATCAGCATTGTAACTACTGTTTTACTCAGAGTTATGCTTTATAGAATCACATCTTCCATATGTCAGCCTAGTGACTCACATGCCAAACACAGTTCAGCAGTGTTTGCCCATTTCTGTCATAAGGCACCTTGAAACTTACTAGTAACAAAAGTCTTCCCAACATAGAATGTTTCATTGGTGCATCTTGCATAGGTCACAGTCTGAGGCAGCACTTCTCAAATATTCTGCATGGGGAAAGAACAGATTTGACGTAAGGATTTATGATCCTCTAGTCAAATGAATAGGATAGAGACTCCTCTTCCAGTTATATTAATTCACGGAAAGAAAGCTTTGCCCTTAAAGAAAGCTCATAGTGTCAAACAAGAGTGACTTCTTTTACCAAGGGATGAATTCTGCCCTTTCATTCATCCAGTGAAGTGGAAACTTTAAACTCTTCTAAAGATTTGTTCATCAAACAAAAATAGGAATAAGAACCTGGGAATTTAATCATTCCTACAATAAAATTCCTCTTTTATTAAATATAAGTAGGTATACCTAGCTATGTTAGCAATTTTATAGCACTTAAATATCAATAATTATTCAAACAGATTTATTGAAGTTTAATGGCAGTGTAATAATAATGTCGGTATGTTTTATATGCAATAGTTGTTACACCTCATTAAACACGTTGGTAAATGATCCATTGCTGTTCAATTAACATGAAATGACTGTGTTATTAAATCTTAAACTGTAAATTAAATCCTGATTTGAGACACTTAATTTTAAAGTGTGATTGAAAACTTCTTTGGGCATGAGCCTCCGGAGTCTCCTTTATTTCTTAAAGTTCCTTCCTGCCTTGATCCTTGCCCACAGTACACATACATTTCAAACTGGAAAACGGTCTTCACTGGATTTGTGTGGATGGACACACATGTCTCTTTCTAGTAGTTTGGCATAGTTTGAGTAGAGATTTTTTTTTTAATTTCAGATTCAGTTCTTTATTAATGGAAAATTAATGCTTCTTCTTCTTTTTTTTTTAACTTTTAGGAAAAGAAGACTGATAGCCAGTCATTCATACTTGCAGAAGAAAACAAATAAGATTTGGCAAGGTTTACTAAGTTAATTCACAACTAGACATCTGTCAATGTACCCACGGAGGCAGTCATAAGACAAGAAGACTTTTTCAGTGTTTGATGAACCAGTTGGTTAAAAAATATGAGTTTGATATTAAATAAACTGTTATCATTAATATTCATAAGAAGAATCAAGCTTTGTCAAGTTTTATATCTATTTAAAGAGCACATAGAGTCTAACTTTTCAGGAACATATAATCAAAGTCTGTGATTATTTTTCAATAAAAAACAAATGTAGGGTTTTTTCCCACATTGACATATTATATACCATGCTTCATGCTTTTAATATAATTTTAGTATGCAAATTATATCCCTAATTTTGGAATTTGTATTCTGTGCTATTATTTTCTAGTATCCACCTATGATAATATACAGTAATGTGTTAGTTTCCTGTACTGCAAGCTATTCTGATTAGAAGAAATTACATTTGTAGTTTGAAACCATTTCTAATTTCTTGACCTAATAAAATTAACTTGTTTTCCTTCAATTATTTGGATAATATTTGCAATGCTGAGCGGTACATATTTATAATTAGAAATTTTACATATTCAGTACATCTATTGGAGTTATTTGTAAACTAAAGTCATTTCTTTACCTGTGTGGTTAAAAAAAAAATACATGTCAACACAGAATGATGACTGTATACTTTTTAGAGCAGCTCACTAGAACCACGCTTTCTGGCTACTGTGGAAAACATCAAAGAGAAAACATGTCTTGCATTCTTCTTTCTGAGAGTATTTATACACATTTGGTCACAGTGACTCCTTGTCTCTAGGGAGCTCACAAAATTCGTCTTGCTGCCACATCTTCTTGATCAACTCCTGCTTACATTTTATAGACTTAGTCAGCCATCTTGGAGCAATTAGTTTCTTCCTCTCTAGCTTATGGCTGTCAGGGTACTCCAGTGCTTTGTTGAGATATATGTGTTTCCATGGCTGAATTTCCCTAACTTGCTCTCAGTAATTTGCAGAGACAGCTCATGCACTGAATCATCATTTCAAGTAGAGAAAAAGACAGTTACAAGAAACAAGTAGTAACATATGTCTTTTTTTTTTTTTTTTATCAAGGAAACCACTTAATCAAGCACTGTACATTTCCCCATGTAAACACCGGTTATACTCCGCTAAGTCTTCAGATTCATGTCTGTCTTTGGTTCCCCCTCTGCAGATGCCTAACACATTTGTGGTTGACTCTATTTTATCAAAAGCTTCCTCAAACTAAAACAAAACAAACAAACACCAAGCAAAACCAAACTGCTGCTCATTATTTTACATTTCTGTAAATATAAGTCTTCTTCAATGGACGGCATTGCATACCTCATTCATCACAAGGAGCAGGATTTTCTCCACTGATGCTCTCATTTCTTCCCCTGAACCAAGTACCATCTTACCTTTGTTAAAGACTAATTAATAAATTGATATGAATAATAAATTTTTCTATAACATGAAAATCTTCATTTATCATAATATAAGTAGCCCAACTAACTTTGACATTCAGAGTAAAATGTATACTATATCTATGTAAGAGTTTTTAAGCAGGCTTTCCTTTCAGGACACCTTCTGTGCGGTAGGCACACCAAGATTATATCAATTTGTTCATGTGAGATCTCATAATCCTTTATACATGAGCTTCTTATGAAAATTAAGATATTTAAGTTATAATTAAATTCTATGTAAGTCTTATTTATACTTTTACTTTGTGTGAATAAATCTAATTTTATTAAATTTATTCTTAACTATTGAAAGGTATCTATCTGAAGTCATAGTTGTTCAACAAATATATGTGGATTTCAGAAAGATGTTACCTGTTTTCAGTACACGATGAGAATGACACATTACATTTATGTGGTATGTTTACATTATTGTGTTACATGTCTAATGGCTCCATAGGTATATAACTCAGGTTTAATTAATATAATTTTATACACAAGGAAGCAGGTGATTACTCTGAACTACCAGAGACAGTTAATTGTAGCAATATCATAAGTTGTCCTCATTCTCAATTCAGAACCACCTATATTTAACCAAAATAAACAATTACAATTTCATTTGTAAAGGTGGGAATTGCTCCTCATAAATATACCCCTGCAGAACCTGACACATCCTAAAAATAGAAATGTCCTTAGAAAATACATCTATATTCTCTTTAACATCCATAAGCAAACACACACACACACACACACACACACACACACACACACATGCACACACACTCATATATATATATATATATATATGAGTTTCCCACTCATTCACATACATAGCATGTATGATGTTTAGAGCTTATTTTTAAAAGATTTTTTTCTGGATTACCTTAAGTCTAACAATGAATATTTTTCCTATGCAACAGCAAAGGAATGACACAGAAATCAGTTCACTGATATATGTGACTTAATAAAAGTTAAGAACCTACTTTCAAAAAGCTAAAAGTTTCAGAACATAAGATAACAAAATACTGGGAGAAAATAAAGGACTATAATATTGTGTAAACCTGGATTCAGAGAAGGAAGCTGTAATTTAAAATAAGAAATTAGACACATGAATAGAATCCTGAAGTTCTTCACTGAGACCTTAGAAAAGGTGTCCTGATAACAAGATCTCACACATAGAAGGCATAAACTTGTACAAATGGAATTATATTTTAGAAAAACAATTCAGGGCGGGGGGATTAAATTGAGGTTGCCACTAAACAGGGTTCCTTGCTTGAGATTAGCCATTAGAAAACTCTTTTCCCTCCTCTTACTAAGGCACGCAGAGCTACTAGAGCAGTAGAACCAAATCAGACTACATCTTGAGCTAGCAGCAGTATTTACACCAGCATCTAAATCCTCCTGATTTTGCAGGTATTAAAGATGCAAGAATTGCAGGATCTTGAAAGCTTGCATCAAGGGCACTATAAGCTGATGAAGCAAGGCAGTAAGCGAGAAGGTTGGATTCATTGCAAGGAAGTCCTAAGAGGTCATGTGTGATGGTGTGAAAATGAAGAGGGTTGATACTGGAGTTCCCAAGAAGCTGTAGATGGTCTGATAGTAAATTATCTGCCAAAGAAATTGTAGACACAAAGTGATGCCTGCCAAACAGAGAAGCTACAAATTCTGTAGGAAAGTAACTTGGGGGTGCAGACACACAAAGATTTTCAAACCTACGTGAAAGCACCTTAAGACTCTGGAGAGCCCCCAAATCTGACATAGGTCCTGTGGATATAATATTTGTCATGTTGATTTTCACTCATGCTTTTCCCCAAAGTTCCTTGGACACTTATTGGATGGCATTTTATATGGAATCATTTGAGTTCTAGAGGGGCTATAGGAAATTGCCTTGATATTGGGAAAATGATTTAGACTTTTGAACGCTTAATACTGAGCAATCATAGAGGGGCTTTAAGAGCTGGACTAAATGTATTTTGAGATATATGTGAGACCAAGAGGGAGGAGAAGACCTTTACGATTTAAAGTGCTATGTTTGTGGATCAGCTCAGAAGTGGACGGAGCTGAGATGATTCATCTTTGTTTCTAGTATGGTTGGTTTTAGAAGCATTTGGAAAGCACAAAGTTTATTTTCGTTATAGAGGACATTTGTAGAGAGATTTAACCAAGGAAAAAGACTGATCCTGGACATGGGTAATACCATCTCAAGACTGAGATTTTGAACTGAGTGAAAAACAGAGAAAATTGCTTAAGTACCACTGTCAAGATAGAGTTTATCATCAAACTGAGAGACAAAACTTTGTTTTATCCTTAAGTTGCTTTTGTGAGGTATTTTGTCACAACAAATTAGAAAATCTATAGGATAGGCAAAAAAGTTTTATTTGTCCAAATCTATGATTCTGAATCTTTATATAACCTATATTACTTCATGTAATCTATAGATTGCCCGTGATAATATAGCATTTTTAATACAAAAATGTTACTATTGGATGAAGATGTTGGGGCAGGGGGCTGGTGTAGGGAGAGGACACAGCATAAACAGAAAGCAGAAGGGAACATTCAGAACATTCTGTATATTCCAGTCAAATTTTTGGTGAACTCAAATTTATCCTAAAAATAAAATGGATTAAAAAATTTAAATAAATGAAAACACTTTGAAGAGGAAGTGTTATAAAATAAAAATTTAAACATATTGAGTGCTAAGTGTATGCATGGCATTCTAATTTTTCTGTTAGTGAATATAAGCTAAAGCACATATGAGTTTTCCTGCAAAGTACATCCCTTTCATCAAGCTGAAAAAACATTCATTAGAGGCCATGCAAGTGTAGCTACCATAAGGTTAAATTTTATGTTCAATACATTTCTAAAAAGACTCCAAGAAATAAGTATTTATTTCTTTAAAAAAAAGACTGGGAAGGGGATGGGTGATATTGCTAAAACCATGCGGTATTCTGTATCAAAAGAAAGTGCAAGCATGAAAACCCAAGAGGGGAGCCTTGAGCAAGCAGATGCCAGCAAGGTAGAGGATAACTTTAGATAAGGGAAAGATAGCTCCTCCTTTCAGAAAAGAAAGGGATGCATGATTATACATTTGCAGCAAATAAAGCAGAGACAGAAGAAATACGTGTCAAATGCCCTAAGTAATGGATTCCATCAAAATAAGAAACAAATGTTTGGCAAAGATCAAAGCATTCTGGATAGATTATGGCTAAGATGACTAGAAATATGAGAAATTCTGTGGCAAACATTACATTAGAAGATTCAGAGTTGACATAGAGATCTGAATGAATTGGGGTTATGACAATATGTCCAAATGAAGAGATGATATGAGTCAGGAAATGCTAGCACAGTTTATTTCCTTTATGAGACCCCTTTCTTTAATTCATAATATAGTGTCAAGTGAGAAGAAAATGGCCTTAATTTTATACATAAAATGTTTATATATGTGTGTGTATGTGTGTGCGTACTTACTTTTAAGTGACTCCAAAGCTTAAGACAAAGGAGTCTTTATGTTAAAATTTAATAATAGTTTTAAGAATCATGTTTAAATTCCATAAGCCCTGAGTCTAGTGTAGAGTTGGGTCTTCCAGGGTCATTCTCCTCTGTTCTATGAAGGAAGAAGCAGTCTCCTCTGAAAGCCCTAATTCCCTTCACCTCAGTTTCTTGGCCATGATCCTAACTCTGTGGAACAGTCTAAATAATTTGCTAATATATTTACTGCAGGGATTTCATTGCATAAAATTTCACTTCAGCCAAATGGCTTTTCTGAATCATAACTTACATTCTATCTTAAAAACCTAGCTGGCATTTTCTGGAAATTCTTAATGACTTTTCTGCTAGGCAAATTGTAAATAAAAGACAGGCTTCCAGATGCTCAGGTATTTAGGCAAATTGCTCCTTTCATAAAGCCATTCAAGTTGTTAAGGAAGTAAAGGCAATACTGTATTTAGATTGGCATAACATCAGTATTGAAGAAAATGCTCTTAGCCAGAGTTGGTAGGAATTAGAGATGAACTTAGGCAGTCTTGCCATGCTTTATTGAGCATACAGGCTAGGCAAAAGTAAAGGAAAAAAATGATTTATTTCTTGATATTGCTAAATATCAAATGTACACAATGAATTACTGTATTTCTACATTTTATATTTTCCCAATTTGTGCTGTTTGTATTATGTAAATGCCTAGAGCTTAGAAGGCTTTTAGGTACAATATATGAATATGGCTTCCCTCCTGGCCTTGACTTGCTCATGGCTATATAATATTCCTGAGGAAGGAAAGAAGCCAAATGATGGAGCTGTCATGAAGCACTATAGAATACAACTTAAGTCACTTAGCTATTAATCCCATCAACTGAAATATGTGCAGGTTTAACATTATACCATTTAAATTTCTCATATATTCTCACAATTGATCTGATTCAATTGTTATTTTCACCCCAGCATAAAATATCCTAAAAAAATTGTCAATTTATTGATCAATTGGCAAATATTATTGTATTCCTATAAACACAACTGAGTGGTAATTTCTTAGATGTCATAGTTAGATATACAGGTGGTTTAGTCTCTTAAAAATTAAAAAAATGAAATAAAAGTTGTTAACATGTGAGACCCAAAAAGACCAATGGTAAGGAGGGGACAAGGGATGATGCTTAAATCTTCTTCAGAAAGGGAAACAAAATAGACTTGGTGGATGGAGGAAAGGGTGTGCGTGAGAAAGAGGGGAAGGTTAGGGGAATAGGACAGGGGGATCATGGTTCACGACAAAAGGGTATGGGGGCATCTCTGAGATTTTCCAGAGACCTGGAGCAGGGATGAGGACAGGGAAACCCCTGGGAGACTATGGGGGTGACTCTACCTGAGATTCCTAGCAATATGGGATATAGAGCCTGAAGTGCCCACCTCCTGTAGCCAGGAAGGACTCCCAGTGAAGAGATAAGGACACCAACTCACCCACAAAACCTTTGACCCAAAGTGCATCCTGCTTACAAGATGTACAGGGACAAAGATACATACATCAGAGATAGAGGAAATGGCCAAACAATGACTGGCCCAACTTGAGATCAATCCTATGGGAAAAACTAATCTCTAACACTATTTATCTAGTCTTCTTTCCCAATTCTAAGCAATGCTACACATATGTAAACGTCCCATCCTTCATCAGTTAGCTGGTCTGTCTCCTATTCATAACACCAGTGTCAGTTCAACAAAATGTGATGCCCCCAAACTGTTCAACACAATAGCCTCCATCCCTACCATATTGCTAGATATTACCTTTAGAACAACACTGATATGTTTTTAACGAATGATATAATACTATCTCATCAATTTCTTCCCTCTGATCCAGTCTATTCTTCTGCCTGCATAACTGTTTGAAACAGAATGACACCTGCTAGAAAATAAGTTCAACTCAGCATCCTGTCAGATCTAGCCCATGCTTTCTGTTCTCTGATTTTTCTAAGGAGAACAAACAAACCCAAGCGTAGGAAGTCACTTAGATGGCTTCTAGGGAAGCTGTCATTTCACTGTTACTTTGTTCTTAACAGAAAGGAGCTGGTGCTAAAAATTGCTTGAAGAAAAGACAGAAATAAAACAGCATCAAAAATAACTTGATGAATATCAGAATGAGAAAGATACTGGACCACAGAACAACTTTTCCCCGGATGCTGATGCAGAATGAAAAAAAATCAGGGAACTCTCAGAGATAAGTAAAATATACAGATAGGAGTATACTGCAGCATTTTTAGCTTGGTGGTTCATATACTCACATCTTGACAAGATCTAGAATCACTGACTAGATAGACAAGCATTTGGATAGGCCAGGAGGGAGACTCAAAACTTGGTTAACTGAGGCAAGAAGAACTAGCTTAAATGTGGTTGGTATCAGCATATGGTCTATGGTCCAGAATGTAATAAAATGGAGAAAATAGATATAAACAGGAATATTTATCTCCATCTGATTTCTGACTGAATATACAAGGTGAAGACCTACAACAAGCCACTGCTGAACTCCCTACCATGACATACTGAATCCTCAAGATCTGAGGAAAATCATTTACTTTCTTAAACTGTTTTATTATATGTTTTATCTAAGCAATGGGTAAAGCGGCCAAAACTTTAACATTCATGTTACAAAAATTTCCAATACTATGCCCTAAATGCCCTCCATATTCTACTAAGATAATAGAGAAATTTAAAAAGGTGTGTGTGTGTGTGTGTGTGTGTGTGTGTGTGTGTGTTCCAACTCTCTTATCATTGAATAAAGAGGAAAATTTTAGTTTTCAACAATTATATATCCCATTTTTAAAACAAAGTACCCCAGCTTATATGTAAATGCATGCTCAAGGAAGTTCAAAAAAACCGTATTGCCAAAATTGTGGTGATATGGTATGTATGATTTCATGTGTTTATATGTCAGAGGAGGTACAATATTACACACAGTGACTAACTATGGGAAACTAAGCATCTATTCAAATAACTTACTTGTATTTTTTTAATTAAATAAGACAGCAGACTGTTGAATAGGATGATGAGTTTCCCCCATCATTCTTTAGAATACCCAACCAAATTGAAGTAAATGATGCAGATTCATTTACATTCTAAGGGAAAAAAAATCTCAAAATTCAATAAGCACAAAATCACTAAGTAAAAAAGGCACAAATGGCATTTTATGCTTTTGTATCATAAGCATATATACATTATTGGAATTGGTTGAACAAGTATGCCTCTACTAGGTAATTGAACTGACACTACAAGCACTCAAGCATGCACAGTATTTTCTGCCAGACATATTTGAGTACTTGCAGGAGGGAACAGTTCCTTTCACTTATACTTTAGTACCCAAGCCACTTTCTAAAGGTAATAAATACATGTAAGTGATGGCAAGAGAGTGACTTATTTATACCGTACCATTTTCTTTGAAGTCGAAAATATGTGTGTTCTCTTCTCCACATGCCTTCTTTCTGTTCTCCATGTGGTCTGTTCTTAAATGTCTTGGAATCACATAATAAAAACCCTCATAGTTGTGACTTGACTTTCAACTTCATGATGAAAGGGGGAGTGAAATTCTAGTGCATGGACATTTTGATGCATGAGTGTATGGAATAGTCAATTCAGAATTGGGCCAGCAACTTCTAGCAAAATCTAGCTCCAAGGCAGACACAAGGATTCAATGTTAAGTGAATTAGTTTAATCCATGCAAATAAAGGGAATGCATTCATTGGGTATAAATTGGAGCAATAGTAGCAGCACAGAAGGGAACGGGACTATTTAGAGTGTAGCTAAAGGTAATGGATTCTGGAAACATTTGTATACTCATAAAATTTTGATGCCTTTTCCACAAAGTTCCTAAATAATAAATACAGCAGATATCACCTATGCTCAGGAGACTAACACATGCCTGTTCTCATGTGAAAAATGTTTAGGAAAAAGAATGGCCTTGTTCAAAAGTGCATTATGCAAAAAGGACTGTGCAGTGAATTCAATACACTTTTAAACACAGGTTGGTTTGATTTATGTATCACAAGAACTACTACACATGGAATATTTTTTAAAAATCCACATAGTACTACCAAATGTGTTTTTGCAAATTATTCCATGTGCCTGGCAGGTTCTGGGCATGAAAAACCACTTCCCATGTGTTTAGCACACCAATGTATTTTGTAGTTATATGATTACAGGAAACAAATGAGTGTTTCCTGTACTATTTTTGGAGTGATTATCTGTACTCAATCCACACAGAGTACGTTGAGATGCAGATAGTAAAAGCATAGACCTGGCTTTATTATAGATGAATCATGTTTCAAGTTTACTAAATCTTCTAGAGTAAACATTTGTCTATACTTTCTCTTTAATCCAGAGTTTCAATTTTGATCATTCACTAATCAGAATCTCAAATGTTGGATTCAGTGACTTAATTCCATTTGACAATGTATACATATTTCAAAATATCATGCCTATAATAAATATGAGCAAAAAGCTGTTTATCTTTTATTTGTTGACTCTAAACTTTTAGATGATTTCTATTTAATTATAAAAAATTCCTCCCTAGTGAAACAGACATACTTCAGGTAGAAGAACAAAAATAGGAAAATCATACTCAGGTTCAAAGTAGGGTTAGAGGAGCCTCCAAATAAGACTTGTTAAGAACGCAATAGCAAGATAGTGTCAGGTAAGTGAATAGTGATATTTGTTGACTTGAACAAATGTTTTGGTAGACTTCAAAAGGTACATTGAAGTTTAGATTTTTGGTTGAATTAGCCAGGTTTCAATTATGATAACAAAATATGTAATTTAGTTAACTTTGAATAGAGGAAAGTTTTAAATTGAATCGTGGCTTCAGTCTATAGGTATATATATTTCATTCATTTTGGCTTGTGACAACCTATCCCATCATAGACATGAGCTCAGCATGGATCAGTCCTGCTCAATTCTTGAAGGGTGAGAAACAGAAAAAAATATGATGCTATCCCATCATCCCCTCTTAGGTCACAGTTTTAATTACCTAAGGCATCCTATTAGGTTCAGCTCTTAGAGGCTCCATCATCAGACAATAGGGCACTAGGCGAGAGACCTAGTCTTTGGCATACAAGTCTTTCGGAGAGAGTCCATTTCCAAATCATTACACATGTGAAATACAGAGAAATTTCAAGTATAGTGCTATTAGGTGCAGGGAAAGAGAATAGAGAAGGACAGAACCAGGAAAAACTCTACTACTAGATGTTATGTCAACCATATGTATAAAGTCATCATGACATCAAGGGTATTAAGTATGTGCCCACTATTTGGTAAATAAATGTGCGTGTAAATTATCAATGGATATTATGTAAAATAAATATATACATATAAATGAAATTATTATTCCCAACTATGTGACAGTATAAAAAATCTAACCACTGAAACTATATTATTCCAATGACTCAATAATAGAATTTACTTAAAAGGCCAGACTTTTGCCTACATGGTTCTCAGTGTTCAAACACATAACTGCCCATGGAAGCAAATGTACCTTGACAAGTCACTAGCATTCCTTGGTTACTGATAATATTACAGTTTGAGGTACAGTTCTCTGCTATTTACAAACACACACACACACACACACACACACACACATACACACATACACACACACACACACACACACACACACACATTCATTTACTTAAGGTGATCCAAGCAAGATTCCACTTATAATTAAATATTATATTAGGCTATTTCATAGGAATCTGTCACTTACTTAATGTTATACACAATTTTCTACTTTCATTTAAGAGGAATGCTCACATTCCCTAATTCCGAGGTTCTCAACAACACTCTGATTCATTACTCAAGAAATGAAAGTCTCAGAGCCTTTACAAGAGATTTTATACATTGATAGACTGCACAATATTTGCCTAGGGCAGAAACATCACATATTTAATACTGCAGAAAATACAAAAATAAATTTTATACATCTAGATTAATAAGAAAAATTAAAATAAATCTATTAAAATAAACCCTTTGCCAGTGAAAGCTACCTAGCACTCATTCTGAGGACCTGAGTTTTATTGCTAGAACTCACATGGTGAGTGTAGAGACCTGATTAGTCTACGTCATCCTCAAACCTCAGCACACACAGTGTGTTGACATGCACATACAAATAATAGGTAAATTGAAAAATGTAATTTAAAAACTATAAAAGAATACTTCTGTGATTATGGTAGTGAGAGAGTAGTTACAAGTTGATGAGCCCTAAATAAAAATTGGACATGATTATTTTAAAAGAAAGGAACTTTTATGGCAGCAGAAAGATATCCTATACCAATAGTGACAGATGTTATTCATTTTTATGAATATTGGTAATTTTAATTTATTTATTTAGTTTCATAGTTTGCTTTCTATTGCTGTAGTAGCTACCATGAACGAAAGCAACTTTATCTGGACAAAGTGTATTTGGCTTGCAAAATTCTGATTAACAGTCTGTCATGAAGCACGAGTAGGGTAGGAATGCACAACATAGACCTGGAGGCAGGAATGGAACTACAGACTTTAGAGGAATGGTACTCACTGTCTTACCCTCCTGACTTTCTCACTTTGTTGCAGATGGCACTATCACACTGATCTGGGCCATCCTTAATCAAGGAAATGATTAGCAGACCATCCTACAGGTCAGACTTCAGGGGCTATTTTCTTATTTTCTTTTGTTTTTTTTTTTCATTTTCTTTTCTTTTTATTAATTACTTATTTATTCACTTTACATCCTGATAGCAGCACTTTTCCTTCATTTCCTCACTGCCCCACCGTCTTGACTTTTCTCCGATTCTCCTCTTTCCTTATAAATTTACACACTTATGGACAATTGATTGTTTTTGTTTCATTTTGGTTTGGTTTGGTTTTTGGTTTTTAGAGACAGGGTTTCTCTGTGTAGCCCTGGCTGTCCTGGAACTCACTCTGTAGACCAGGCTGGCCTCGAACTCAAAAATCTACCTGCCTCTGCCTCCCAAGTGCTGGGGTTAAAGGCGTGTGCCACCACTGTGTGTCAACAATTGATTTTTGACAAAGAAAGCAAAACCATACAATGGAAAAAGAAATTATCTTCAACAAATTTTGCTGGTCTAACAGGATGTCAGTAGAAGAATGCAAATAGATATATATCTATCACCCTGCAAAAAACCAAAGTTCAAGTGTATCAGATGCCTCAACATAAAATCAGATAAACTAAATCTAGTAGAAGAGAAGATGGAAAATAGCCTTGAATTCATTCGTACAGTAAACGACTTCCTGAACAGAACAACTCAGGCACTAAGAACAACAGTCAATAAATGAAATCTCATGAAACTGAAAAGCTCTTGTAAGGCAAAGACCTATTTTCTTTATTGAAGTTGCCTCTAGAACACTCTGTGATTACCAAGGCCTGTAGAGTAAGCAACTAATCAGTGAGAGGCAAGAAATCAGTTCAGTTTAACATGACTAATTGGTAATAGTTAACTTAATCCTATATGTACAATAAAATTTCAGACATAATTACAATGAAACTCTTTGTAAACTATATGTAATATTTTTCATAAAAAAAGGTCTCTACAGACTGACTCTATGTTGCACCATCCATAAAGATAGATTCTAGAGATTGACAAGACCATGATGTGGATCTTGGGGAACTGTAGGGCAAAGGTACCAGGCTATTAACATTTATTCCCAGACTTCCGGGCTGATGTCATCTTCTATATCCCTTTCTTTGAAGCAACAACTTTATGTGTTTAAAATTCCTGGTTCCCTCGTGCTTCTCTCTGAGTATAAGGACATATGTGCCTCATGACAATTGACTTCAGATATGTCAAGTTAACATAAAATTAACAGCACAATTAACACAAGCGTGATATGGAAACTCAGAGAGTTGCTTCTGTAGTTACTTGGCTAGAATATTTCTCAGGAGCATTTCTTCAGTTTTTAAATCATCAGACTTTGTGTTACTTTCTCTATGACTCAGTGTTTCCATTGTTGTTAAGACACACCATGAGCAAGGTAACTCTTATGAAGGAAAGCTTTTAATTGGGGCTGACTTACTACAGTCTCACAGGTTCAGTCCATTATCATCATGGTGGGAAGCATGACATCATGCAGGCAGTCTTAGTACTGGGGGAGTAAAGAGGTTGACATCTTGATCTGAAGGCAGCAGAAAGAGACTGCCTTCCGCAGGCAACCAGAAGGAGACTCTGTTTTGCACTGGGCAAAGCCTGAGCACAGGAGTCCTTAAGGGCTATCTACACAGTGACACAGTTCCTCCAACAAGGGGATACCTTTTCTAACAAGGCCCTACCTCCAAATAGTGACACTCCCCATGGGTCAAGCATAGTCAAACCATCACACTCTATAGATGATATTCATTTACATTTACATTAAAGAGGTTTTATTTACATGTTTGTGTGTGTGTGTGTGTGTGTGTGTGTGTGTGTATGTGTGTGTATTTTCTCCCTGTGCACAAATTAGGGTAGTAAGCATGCAAAAATGTGTGCATAAGTGTCAAGTCCATCTAGAATTCAGCACTGGTTATCATCCACAATTACTCTCCATCTACTTTTTTTTTTTTTTTCAGATACAGTCTATCATTACCTGGTCCTTTAAATCATAGCTAAATCAACTTCCTAGAAGCTCTGTGGATACCCTTACTTACAGCATTCCAAAACTGGGAATACAGATTTGTGTCTGAATTTTACATGGGTGCTGGGAGTCTGAACTTCAGCAGCAAGCATTTTATCAACTGAGCTATCTTCCGGCCCTAGTGTCTCTTCTCTTGACTTTTTATTTACTTCTGTGTTTCTTATTGATCTTTAAAATTATCACTTCAAAAATATTTTAATTTTATAAGAAGTATTATGTTTCATGACATGTTTGTGGATATTAAAGAACAATATTATGGAATTATTTCTCTCCTTCTACCATGTGGGTCCTATGGACTGAACATGGATCATCAGGCTTGTCACCAACACCTTTACCTGTTGAACCATTATAATATCCCTAAAGTTATGCCTTAAGATTTGGCCTCCATAGTTTACACAGATAAGCTTTGTAATCCAAATTCATTTTTTTATTGGTAATACACAGCAAAGACTCCCAGATATCTAAACATTTAAGAAAGATAATGCACAAATGTGATTGTTAACCCTATTTGATTATTCTTCTACTTGACATGTTTAGTTCTACATCATAACATGGACCGGAATGATGTTTTTTCTTTGGGAAAAAATAATAATGATTTATTTTTATGTAAATAAAGCAATACTATAGAACTAAACTTAGAAAAGTCTTTCCAGAAAAAGTGTTATTCATAATAACATTTAAACAAAATAAACAATATTTTAGTGGAATTCTCTATTAGTAAGGTAGCCTGTGTAGGACAGCCCCTAAATAGCATGGACATCTTACTGTTCTTAATGTCTAAGGAGCCTAGAGCAGAAAGGATATGTAATCAGGATGATTATAGAAGTAGAAAGAAACTAAAAGGAAAAAGAAAAAGGAAGATTTGGTGATTGAGCTACTAGTAAAAAGTTGGGTGTTCTTTTATGAGTGTAATATCTTTTCTAAGTGTTTTTCTATCTCTTAGAAATGATGATAGAGCTTTTAGTTTAGTTTAAAGAGTACTCATGCCCTGGAGTTACGGAGTCTCTTTACTTCCTGTCTCTATTGGGTCATTCAAAATGTCTGTAATGTGTCATATAAGATTGTGCTGAAGAAATGTCACGTTTTTGGCCTTAAATTTGAATTTTTTTTTTTTTTAGTAGATACAAAAATGTAGTCTTCATGTAGTCTTCATTTTGTTTTATTGATAGCTTTAGCTTGGTATAAATTTTATTTTATATCTTAATAAAAACAGAAAACATGTTAGTTTGCCTGAAATAGAAGACCCAGTGACATAATATTGCAATGTAAATTCAAGGGCATGTTAATATTTGTTTCATTTAATGAGTCCCCAGAATCTGTAATTTATTCTTCCAAGTATAGATTAAATAAGTGTGTTTAGTGATGGATATTGGATAGGAACAAGGAATGTAGAGAGTTAAAATTAGGGTGAGGATAGACTAAGGTATCAGAAGAATACAGCAAAATAGTGAAGTTACAGAGAAGTAAATACAGGGAGAGAAAAAAATAAGTCTAGAGTGAGCCACATGGCAAGATCTTACAAAAAAGAAAGGGTAGAAGGATAAAAGAAGAAAGAGGAGATAGGAGGGGAGGGGAGGGGAAGTAAAGGGAGGAGAGGGGAGAAAGAGAAGGAAGAGAAAGGAGAGGGGAAGAGAAAAGAGAGGGGATGGAAGGGTGAGGGGAGGAGAACAGGAGAGGAGACAGGAGGGGAGGGGAGGGGAGAGGGGGACGGGGAGGGGAGAGGAGAGGAGAGGAGGGGAGGGGAGGAAAGGGGAGACAGGAGGGGAGACAGGAAGGGAAGGGAGGGGAGGAGAGGGGAGAGAATCTTGTTCCTAGTAGTAACTGTCAAAAATGTGCTTTCAGTTAAAGAATCAAACAATTAAAGAAGGAGCCTTGTGAGATGCAATATTCACCTCTGCATTGTTTACATTTGACACAAACAAGTGGGAATTCCAAACAATCAAAGGACCAACATGTCACTAGATGTAACACAGCTGTTTAATACTAGCAACATTCTCTGGAATTAGAGAAAGTACTGAAAGTTACAGATAACTGGTGACTGTACTTACCAGTAGTTTTTCAACATTTATTCAGATGTTAAAGGAAAAGATGGAAAGAGAAACGAGTATAGGAACAGACAAGCTAAAAGATTTAAAAAAGAGAGAGAGACTGTGTTAGCATTTTTTTCTATGCTCTGCCCCACAGTTATCTGGCAACAGCCAGGTGTACCTGACTCACTATAAAAGGGGCTGCTTGCCCCTTCCTCACTCTTGCTCTTTTGTCAGCTTTACCTTTTGTCCCTTCTCTCCCCATTCTCCTCCCTCCTCTCTCCCCACATGTTCATTGCTGCTCTCTCTCTCTCTCTGTGTCTCTCTCTCTCTCTGTCTCTCTCTCTGTCTCTCTGTCTCTCTCTCTCTCCCTCTCTTTTTGCTGCCTTTCTCTGTTGCTACTGTCCCCTCAATTCCCACCCCAATGCCCTAAATAAACTCTATTCTATACTACACCCCACCTGTGGCTGGTACCTCAGGGAGAAGGGATGCCATTCCCTTCCCCCACACCATACCTTGCCTCCACCAAACATATCCATGCCTTCTGTTCCTTTTCTTTTATAAAACACAACAGAAGGAAAGAGAGTCGGCCCATAGAGTGACAAACCAGCACAGATTAGCTACATCCCTGTGTAAATACCAGCTTGCAATCCCACCATCACTGAAGGAGTGTTCCTCTTTCTCCACAACCTCTCCAGCATCTGCTGTCACCTGAGTTTTTTATCCTAGGCATTCTGACTGGTGTGAGGTAGAATCTCAGGGTGGTTTTGATTTGCATTTCCCTGATAACTAAGGATGTTGAACATTTCTTTCTGTGCTTCTCAGCCATTCGGTATTCCTCAGTTGAGAATTCTTTGTTTAGCTCTGTACCCCATTTTTAATAGAGTTATTTGGCTCTCTGGAGTCTAACTTCTTGAGTTCTTAGTATATATTGGATATTACACTATTGCTGATGCCAGCAAGTGCTGGCTGAGAGGAGCCTGATACAGCTGTCTCCTGAGAGGCTCTGACAGTACCTGACTAATACAGAAGTAGAGGCTAGTAGCCATCCATTGGACTGAGTACAGGGTACCCAATGAAGGAACTAGAGAAAGGACCCAAGGAGCTGAAGGGTTTGCAGTCCCTTAGGATGAACAATATGAACTAACTAGTACCCTCAGAGCTCCCAGGGACTAAACCACTAACCAAAGAGTACACATGGTGGGACTAATGGCTCCAGCAGCATATGTATAGCAGAGGATGGCTATGTCAGTCACCAATGGGAGGAGAGGCCCTTGACCCTGTGAAGGTTCTATGCTCCAGTGTAGGGGAATGCTAGGGCCAGGAAGCTGGAAAGGGTGGGTTGGTGAGCAAGGGGAGGAGGGAGGGAACAGGGTTTTTTTTTTTTTAATTTTGTTTTGTTTTGTTTTATTTTTTTTCTTTTTTTCGGAGAGGAAACTGGGGAAGGAGATATCATATGACATGTAAATAAAGAAAATATCTAATAATAATAATTAATAATAATAATAATAATAATAATAATAATAAGCTATCACCCAATGTGCAAGGAATTCTACACACAGTTCCCTTATGAGTTGTGTCACTCTCTGTGCCTGGCAGTATTCTCTCCAAAGGGGAAATTTCAAGATGTCCAAGAAAATTCACCATGGACATTATTTGTTGCTCTGGGGAAGAGCTCCTTCACAGGTCAAGTTACAATAGGTTTACAAAGTGAAAGAGAGCCTGAGGAGGCCAGTTAGGAGAGGAAGTAAGGCTGTGTTTGATGAGGGGGCAAAGGGTTAACGGGCCAGGAGCCCTACATTATTTTATTAAAAATTCCGCTAGCAATTTTTTTCTCATTCTGAGAAAAAAAACCAGAGAAATATGCTCCTGTAATGACTGCATTCTGTCATCAGACAAAGGCAATACAGGTTTCTTTTTCAAGCTTCACTTCAATAGCAGTGTACTTTAAAAGCTGGCTTCTGAGAATTTCTCACCCTCAGAGTTTTCTTTCTAATTTGCCCTCCTACTTTGCTGCTTAAAGAGTAGTTAACACATCTAAGTAAAGCCAAGTCTGTTAGGGACCTGAAGGACCTTACTTGTTAATAGGCAAGCATAGCAAGGTGTTTGGTCTGAGTGGAATGTGCAAGCCACATCACCTAAATGAAGCCAGCCAGAGCCATCCCAGACCATAACTTTCACACCACACTGTGTTTTCTTTTGGCTCCTCTAAGTCAACCCTGTAATCTTTGGAAGGGGTTTTGTTTTCCCATGGTCTTAGTTGGGCTTCCCAGAAAGCAGTACATCTCTTCACAGATGTATGTGAATTCTCACAACAGACTCATTGTGTTGATGCCAGCCAGATCAAGGGTAGAGTCAGGATATTTGTCCACAGGGAGCCTGAATTTTCTCAATCTCACAGCTTCTATTTTTGGGGAGGGAAGTATATTTTATTTCTGAGTTTTAATAAAGATAATATGTTTTCATTCTCTTGTTGACATGAGACACATATTGTGTAGATACCAAGGTAAATTCTTAAATGTTAAAATGAAATAGCCCATGAAGAAAGGCTGTCTTAACTTTCAATTACAATTATGTCAAATTGGCCATGATAAAATTTTTTACCCACAGTGATGGATCTGACACAGGAATTCAAGTATTCATGACCATAACTTGCCAATGAAATGACTCTCAGGGATGAGAGTCAAAGGAACCAGTGTACAAAGCAGTGTTTCTAAACAGCAGAAAATGCACCAATGGAATACATTATCAGTACCTGTCTTAGTTAGGGTTCTCTAGAGTCACAGAACTTATGGTAGTCTCTATGTAGTAAAGGGATTTATTGATGACTTACAGTTTGTAGTCCAACTCCCAACAATCAACTCCCAACAATAGTCATGGCAGCAGCTGTGAATGGAAGTCCAAGGATCCAGCAATTGCTCAGTCCCACAAGGCAAGCAGGCGAAGCAGAGAGAGCCTTCCTTCTTCCAATGTCCTTATATAGGTCTCTAGCAAAAAGTGTGGCCCAGGTTAAAGGTGTGTGCCACCACACCTTTAACCCTGGATGACCTTGAACTCATAGAGCTTTCTATGTTAATCCTATGGGATTCGTAGCCACTATTCCTCAAGGTCTCCATGCCAAGATTCAGGTCAGAAACTTGTATCTCTCAGCCTCCAGATTAGGGCCACAGGTGAGCCTTCTATTTCTGGATTGCAATTCATTTCAGACGTAGTCAAGTTGACAACCAGGAATAGCCACTACAATCCACTCCTTGTCAACTTGACACAAATAATATTCCATGTCCACATGAAACAATAACAAAATCATGAGTACGCCTAACATGATATAACTATTCCTCGTACAATCGCAAACGCATTTATAAATTTACAATGTCCCTTGGGAACATTCTTTAGTGTCTCAACTTAAATACCAGTTGATGTTAAAGAAATTGGAAGAAAAGTGTATTCTTAACAAAATAAGACAGAAGCATTCATATTACTTATAATCCTCATTTCTGCAACTGATTACGCGGCCTGGAGACCTTGAGGAATAGTGGCTATGAATCCCATAGGATTAACATAGAAAGCTCTATGAGTTCAAGGCCATCCGGGGTTAAAGGTGTGGTGGCACACACCTTTAACCTGGGCCACACTTTTTGCTGGAGACCTATATAAGGACATAGGAAGAAGGAAGGCTCTCTCTGCTTCGCCTGCTTGCCTTGTGGGACTGAGCAATTGCTGGATCCTTGGACTTCCATTCACAGCTGCTGCTGTGACTGTTGCTGGGAGTTGATTGTTGGGAGTTGGACTACAAACTGTAAGTCATCAATAAATCCCTTTACTACATAGAGACTACCATAAGTTCTGTGACTCTAGAGAACCCTAACTAAGACAAATTGGTACCAGAAGTGGGGTATTCCTGTGACAACCTGACCATGTTTTGGGGAGGACTGTGGAAGGACTTTGGAACTTTGAGCTAGAAGAGGCACTGTTTGTTAAGAACTCTGTGGAATGTCTGTGGGAGCTTAGAAGATCATGTTGAGAACAGTGCAGAGATGGAGGCCTGGCTTGTGAAATTTCAGAGGGAAGATTAAAGACACTTATCAGGGCCATGTTGTTTTGACTGTGAAGATTCTGTGGTTCTGGTCAGCTGGGGCTGAAGTATCAGCTGTGATTAACAAGATACCAGAACTACTAAAGAGGGAACTTTGCATTACTGGGACTATTGATGCTGGTTAGCTGGAGCTAAGAAATTAGCAGTGATTAAGAAGAGACCAGCATCATTGAGGTGACATCTTCTGGGAAGTGTTTGCTGAGAGCACAAAGAGGTTGTGTTCCAGAGATAGCCAAGGTTGTACCTTGTGCTGCATCAGGACTTGGTAATGCGTAAGAGTCAACCAGGTGGTACTGGTTTTGACAGCACGAAGGGGTCGTGAAGAGCAGCTGAGGCTCGGCACAGTGAGAGGTCATGGAAGGCCATTGGTGAAGGTGCAGCCTCAGTTTGTAATTGATGGCCCAGGACTGAAGGTGTCATGCAAAGGAGTTGAGGCTTGGCACCGTAAAGACAGTCTATGAGAGGCTATTGATAAAGCCTGGTTACAGCATTGTTTTGAGAATGCCAGTACCATGCAATGGCCACCAAAGACAGCAGCAGCAGTAGAGTATAGGCATCTGGAGCCCAGAAGACAAGATGTGTGTTACAAATGGCAGAGTTGGAGAAGTGACCAAAGCCCTTAGAGGAGCCCAGAAGATCGAGAGTTAGATCCCAGACACTGGTTTTGCTTTTGATTGTGACTATGCCCTGATATTTTTCCCTCTTGAAGGAAAAATGTATTTTAGTGGAGCCCACAGTTAAGAGACTTTGAATTTTAAAAGATATTAGACATTTTAAATTGATTGAACTTTTAATATGTAAAGATTGTGGGACTTGAGATCTTGGGGATGAATAAGAACATAAGGGTTGAGGCTTAATAGTGATGTGTTTGTGTGTCAAGTTGACAAGGGGTCAATTGTACTGGCTAGTTTTGAGTGTCAACTTGACACAGGCTAGAGTTATCACAGAGAAGTGAACTTCAGTTGGGGAAGTGCCTCCATGAGATCCAGCTGTGGGGCATTTTCTCAATTAGTGATCAAGGGGGTACAGCCCCTTGTGGGTAGTGCCGTCCTTGGACTGGAAGTCTTGAGTTCTATAAGAAAGCGGGCTGAGCAAAACAGGAGAAACAAGCCAATAAGGAACATCCTTCCATGGTCTCTGCATCAGCTCCTGCTTCCTGACCTGCTTGAGTTCCAGTCCTGACTTCCTCTGATAATCAACAGCCATGTGGAAGTGTAAGCTAAATAAACTCTTTCCTCCTCAACTTGCTTCTTGGTCATGATGTTTGTGCCGGAATAGAAACCCTGACTAAGACAGTACCACACCTATTATGACACTAAAACTGTTCCATTTGTACAAAACTCCAGGACTCTCACAAGCTCACCAATGCCACCAATCTGCAACTTGCTTAGCTTTGGCATAACCTCTTAGGTCACACCTATATTCATTAGCCACCTCTTGGGGCTGAGAACCCTAAAATGTACTCCATGGGATAGCAAAGCGGGAAGAAATAGAGAGCAATGATGGCCCATGACCCCATTATGTATTTTTCCCAGAAATATTTAGAACTCTTCTATCTCCAGGTGGGGAATGTAAGAAAAATCAGGGAGCATGTACATGATACCCTCAAGGCACCTTTCCCATGGTTTGCATGTCCTGCTTCCTGGCTTGACTCAATCCACTACCATCTCCTTAGCATGGAGCTGGTTGGCACATGATTTATATTATTTTCATGAACACACCTTTTATAGAAAAATCATTCCATTATGCATTGGTCTTAATTAAATCTGAGTTGTATCTTTTTCCCCTTCAAGTAATCAGAATTTTTGTTTTTGTTTGTTTGTTTGTTTGGTTTGTTTTGTTTTTCAAGACAGGGTTTCTCTGTGTAGCCCTGGCTGTCCTGAACTCACTCTGTAGACCAGGCTAGCCTCGAACTCAAAAAGCCGCCTGCCTCTGCCTCCCAAGTACTGGGATTAAAGGTGTGCACCACTACTGCCCGACTCTATACACACATTCTTAATTACATTAAATATAAACTACGACAATTTTTAAATTTTGCCTTCTGTAAAACATTGTGCCAACCTGTTTCAAAAATTTGAGGATGTGGCTGAACTTTAGTGAACATTCATTAGACTATACCTCATTTTTATATTTGAGGCTTTATTAGCAAAACCTTTGCTGTCTATCTATCTTCACTCTGGTCATAGTCACTTAATGAATCCTAAGAAGTTTTATGTCATCCCTTACAGTATCCTTTTTGAGCCCACATGATGATTTACATCTGTTAACAACAGAATGATGTTCACCCTTCAAATTAGTTCTTGTTGCTGGAGTCAAGCTTAAATTTTATAACCCTGCAGCAGTAGCTCACTAAGCTCAAGGGTCAACAAGCAAAAAGTCTGATCAAAGGCAAGGAATACAGAAAAACAATGAAGAGGCTTATTCAATGTGGCCACATGGGGAGGTTGGACAAATAGACATCTAGATACACTCCTATCAACTTTATCCCAGAGCCTGCCTCTAGGGTCCAAATATGAGCTGGAGGTTCCAATAAAAGAAAAGCAAGAATTAGGTAAAACCGCCGGGCGGTGGTGGCGCACACCTTTAATCCCAGCACTTGGGAGGCAGAGACAGGCAGATTTCTGAAAGTTCGAGGCCAGCCTGGTCTACAGAGTGAGTACCAGGACAGCCAGGGCTATATAGAGAAACCCCGTCTTAAAACACACACACACAAAAAAAAAAAAAACAAAAAAAAAGAAAAAGAAAAAAAGAATTAGGTAAAACCAAGCAACACTGCTCTAGCTGTGGTAATATATCATTGATCCATTAATTATTCATTTTCAGTTTTGGAATTTCTTCCATAACTTTCGATGTTTGGACAAAAATACAAGCATGAAAACAAAAAATCAAACCATGAAGTCCTTCAGAAATCATTAGAATTGGTGCAATGACAACTGTGGAAGCCCCTTCTGTTACAGAGTAGAGAATTAGTACACTTCTCCCCAACAGTGAGTGCACAGCTTTATAACAAATCAAATACCTTTGTAAAGGTTTCTAAAACTATCTCCCATAAACATAGAGCTAATGACGTCCTGTGACCGGTGGGGTTTAGGGACTCATATTCAGAAACAAAATAATTAAGAGCTTCTAGATTTCTAGTTCTGTTGTCCAAATGGCAATTATGTAAGAAACAAAGTTACATATACCTACTCATTCATCAATATCCAGTACTTCTGAAGGAACCACAACCTGTCCAGCATGGTTTAAATACTGGATGAGACGCTGTAAGTAAACAAATCAGGAAAAAGTTTCTGCCCTCATGGGACAAGGAGAAAAAAATGCAAAGAAACAGAGTAGCTCCATTTTACAGTATTTTGGCAAACATATGATAGCAATATTCATGGCAAAAAATAAGAAGAGCAGAGAAAAACTTGGGATCCATTTCAGAGAGGGTTATTGAAGTCTTCTCATTGAAATGTCACTGTCTCTAAATGAGAGTTTGACAAAAGAAAGACATAAGGGGAGTTTTATAGGAAGGTAGACACATCTAACAAGTTCTAAAGTTAGGAGCACTATTGGCATGTTTCTAGAGCATCAGAAAATTTAACCTTACTGACCCCAAAGGAGCAAGTGAACATGAAAATAGGTAAGATCAGAGAGCTAATGAGGACAAGAATCAGGCCATTGTTAAGGGCTTTGGTTGTCATGTATCCATGGAAGCTGGGACATGGCCAGGACTAAGGTTGAAAATGTTTGCTCTTGCTTTCCATTGGTACACTGTGTAGAGAGAATGGGTCAAACACTGACAACTAGTGTTGAAACTTCTACTCTTCCCATTGACACTCTTGTATATCAGAATAATATGCCCTTATATCTCATGGATAGATAGGGAAATCCGTGCATTTTGTCATGCATGCTAAAGTATACCTTAAAGTCATGAAAAAGATTAATTTAAAAAAGATTAATTAAAAAAGATTAAAGATTAATTTTAAAAAAGCAAAGGGATTGTAAAAGTAAAATGAAATTTCAAATAAAGTAGGTATCATAAAACACTAGTAATTAATAAATATCATTGATACCTCTCTATGTCTGTGTGCTGTTTTCTATATTCTTTTTAACTGCTTCTCAAAGTCTCACTCTATAACAAGATCTAAATATAAGAACATGTTTTCTGTTTGAGGCATATTAAGTTTCAGATCACATTTATATGGACAGAGGGATGTGGACAGGGACAATGAGATATGAGAGGGAAAATCAAGATATAAGACAAGAAAAGAGAAATATTTTAGAACTTTCAGGATGTTGATGAGACCTGAAGTCAAGAGACTGTGAAGTTAGAAAGGGAAAGGAAAGAAGAATTCCAAGAACTATGCTGTAGTCTCATTTTAAGAGACATACATGATGCGAAGGAGCAATCAAGTAACTGAAATATTAATGATAAATGTGGTAAGAAATGGAAGAGGAAATGCATGGGAGAAATGTCCTGGAAGCCAAGTATGAAATTAGATTACAAGAAGTGATCATCATGTCAAGTACTTTGATAGATCTAGTGGGAGGTAAGGACTGATGACTAACCACAGCATAAAAAAGTAGATTTTATAGATGGTCTTGATAAACAGGTGTTAGCAAATATCTCTTTGGAGTAGAGGGAGAGGGAAATAGTGGTTCATGTGTTTAACTTTACCTGAGGGACATTTCTAAATAGAAGTGAACACAGATGGTGTCAGTATTTTCTTCTTACACACTAATAATTATTGCTTAGAAAAGAGATGGCACTTGCTGAACAAGTGAAGAAGCAGGGAAATGATAGATTTTGGAAAATGTCCAAAAAAATGTGACAAAGGATGAAAGTTTTCCTTATATAAATCTCACCATTGTGAGAAGTGACTCAATCTAACTTAGAAGGCATTTCATTTGTGGAATGAAGGATATAGAAAGACACCCTAGCCACACTTATGCCTCTTTCTTGGTCATATCTTAAAATTATTGGGGAATTTTGACATCAGAACCATGTAGATCAATGACTTTGACAATTAAAACCTTCATTTTCGGTTCACCGAAAGATCACAAGAAAAATTAGAGTGTAAGACATTTAAAAAAATAGTTTAGTGTAAATTTGAGAAGAAAAGTGGGGCACAGTTATAAACAAACCTATCAAGTAAGATGATTTTAGTTTTAATTTTCAGACTTAAAAGTTCTTTTGTATTATATAGAAAAAGCCATATCAAGGAAAATAAGTGATTTGAAAAAATAACTTTACACATTTCTCCTAAACAGTGGAATAGAATATCTATAGAAGTACTGCTACTTATAATAACACCAGTGGAAAACTATTCAAGTACTCTCTAAAGAGTGAACAATAATATTTTGTGTGGTTTTTTAATGTATACATCAAAACAGAAAAGGAAGACAGAGCAAATCCACCTGGAAATCAGGGTTCTAGTTACCCAGGATAGGATGGTAACTAGAAACAGAGTGTGACATTACACTGCTTATAACCAACTGTTTCCAGATATAGATTTCATCTATAAGTCTAATCTTTGAGAATTTCTTAACTCACATTTATATATCAGGAAGATGTTGTAGTAGAATATAGCTTTGTCTCATTATCATTATCCTGGTACTACTTAGCCCACTATGGGTTGTCTATGAATTTTCATATTGACTATGATGTGTTAGCCACATGTCAAACAGAGGAACAAAAAGCATGGGACAGAAATGTTGAAATATTACTTAGTCTTTCCTCAAGATATAAATTTCCTTCATTTCCACTTATTATAATAATATACTGAACTTTTCAGGAATTTCGTAGCTTTCTCTAATTATGTCATTTTTATAGCGAATTATTTATTTAGTTACACTCTGCTTTAAGAGTCATCCAAAGATGTTCTTTCAAATAGTTAAGTATTTTAATGATTTAAGCCTGAAATGGACTCCTGGATCTTCATTTGAATCTCCAATGCTGATGGGAGGATAGGGTAGGTCTGCTCCAGTCACCCGACTTTATTCCAAATATCTAGAGATTCTCCCATGTCCTGGATCTTCAGCATCTGCACTCTGTCCTCTAAATGTGGATGTTAAACCAAAGAAAGACTATTATAGAGTTTCACTTGATCTTTAGAATCTAAATTGAAAATTAAACATGTCATTAAATCTGCATTTTATGTTCTGTAGAATTGAGTCACGTGATAAGTTTGTGTAGAAAATACAGAAAAAAAGACAATGAGAACATACAATGACTCATTTTAAGTAAGAAACCAATAATAAAAATCCTAAGATCCACTGTTTATTGAGATTAATAAGCTTGTCATCACAACCCAAGTAAGACAAATTCAACTATCTCAGGCAATCTTAAAATAAAAGTACATGAATCACTTGACAACTTTACCAAATTTTCAACACTGAAGGCGAAAATCTCTTAATACCCAGAACTTGTTCTCAAGACTTTACATACTTTAAAGTTGGCAATATTATCTGTAAATATAAGCATCCAAATTAGAGTCATTAAAATATCATTATAAACATTTCAGCTACAGTTTTCTGTGTTTTATCGTAGAAGGAAAGTTAGTTCCTTTTTGCTAATTTGTTCATTATGTAGCTCCTCTTCTTCATTATAGTATAATCCATAAACTCCATGGATAAAAATATACTAGAATAAAGGAGGCAGAATAAAATTAGAGTAACTGAAGCAGGAAGTACTTAGGGATTTTATACGTAGATCAGTAAAAAGATGAGAAGCCAGGATAGAGTGGTTGGGACTAAATAACTATGTTGGACTTTTTAAAAAGAAAAAGATTGAAGGAGGATATACTTTTCAGAAAAATGTCTCAAGATGTAAAGAAAATCAATCTAAAAGAAAGGCATGCTTAAAAGAATATAAAACACTAGTATTCTAAATACATAATGAAGTTGGAAAGTATAAAGCAATGAAGTTGTAGTCAAGTCAATGAATTCAAACACCAGGGAAAGGCTACTAGTTTTAAGAAAGTCATTGTTTCAACTCAGGGGGAGGCCTCAAGGCCTGGCATTATTACTGATGCAATGGTGTACTTACAAAAAGAGGCCTATCACAACTGCCCTCCTAAAGGCCCAACGAAAAGTTGAAAGAGTCAGATGCAGATATTTGCACCTACCCAATGGACAGAAGCTGGTGATCCCCTTGGCTGAACTAGGGAAAATCTGGAAGAAGATGAGGATGAGGACAACCCCAGCAGTCTCAACTAACCTGGACCCCAGGGATCACTCAGACATGGGACCACTAACCAAACAGCATACACTAGCTGATATGAGGTCCCCAACACATATACAGTAGAGGATTGCCTGGTCTGTACTCGTCAGAGGAGATGAACCTAACCCTTGAGAGACTTGAGGCCCCAGGGAGTGGGGAGGTTTGGTGGGGTGTGTGTGTTGGGGATAAGGACATTCTCTTAGAGACTGGGCCGGAGTGGGGGGTGTTGGAGAAGATGTGGAAAAGTAGGAAGGTGGATCAGAAGGGATATAAAGTATAGACTGCAAAAAAAGGATTAAAGAATAGAAAAGAAAAGAAAAGAAAAGAAAAAGAAATCTTGTGCTTACTTCCTTTGATAATGTACAGTGAATGAAAGTGTAAGCCAAATAAACTTTTTTGCCAAAAAAAAAAAAAAGAAAAGAAAAGAAGAAAATCATTGTAGCATAGCAAAGGCTACTGAGCTGAACTAGAGTACAAAATACAATTATGTTTACCATGTACTCTTTCTTAGTTGAGGTACTGAATTTTGAATTTAAAGAAGTATGAACATTGGAGACAAAAGTCCATTGATGAAGTGCCATAGCCTAGTATCAATACAAACAAACAAACAACAACAACAACAACAACAACAAACAAAATAAAGCAAAAACTATGCACTAATCCAAGACCAAGGTGCAAAAAGCATGGTATATGTAGAAAACAGAAAGGTGTGTGTATTTGAGTGTGTGTGTGTGTGTGTGTGTGTGTGTGTGTGTGAATTAAAAAGAAACATTAAATAAAGTGTGCCCTTAAAGTAGAACTTTCTCCTTCCTCACAATTTGTCTTGACATTTAACCTGTTTTACTCTATTCTCAGGAATCACACTCACTTTTGTCTTGGTTAAGAAAGATGAAATAAAGAAAAGATTTGAAAGCAATAACCAGATGTGACAATGGTTGAGGAAGACTTCACTCTTTTCTGCAGCAGCCATTACAAGACCTTCTTCCATGTCACATTTTTGAGTTTAGATCTTCCCTTAGCCACACTACAACTGCTCTTCAGATAAACTCAGAATCACAATAGTTGATTTGGAGTATATCTTGCATACTTTCCAAAACTTTAGTATCTCAAGGTGTGTTTTTATCTGAAAATAGCAGCAAATGGTACTATAAATAAATATAGGTCATCTCTTTGGTTCTTATCAGAAAAAAATAAAGCTTAAAGGAAAACAATGCTCTTATAAAGTTAACAACATTGTGAATTGTACCAATAATTCACCTGCCAAACATCATTACATCATTATATGCCTTACATTACAAGTTAAATCATATATAGAACTTCTTTTAGACACTAGAAACATCTTTTATAAAATGACATGTCCTTCCATAAAAAACACACATTCATACATACTTGTGTACATGTGTGTCCCATTCACTCTTACCCATGTACTAACAAATCACCTCTACCTGGAGCTGGAAATAGAGTAACAAAGAAGGCAGTTGGAGGAGTGATTAGAAATATTTAATATACAAAATAAAATTTTACATCTTCACTTTAATTAATACAAGCCACATAGTTCACTGGCTGGGAAAGCATTAACAGTTTGAGCTGTCCTGAATTAGTAACAATAATGAATAGCCATTTACATTGGTTCTGGAGTGGTAATTACAGTCAACAACTGGGGTCTTCCAAAAGTATTAGATGATATTTAGTTTTTTATGTTCATCCTTATCCGAAGTCAGTGTCCATCGGCCTTAGCTAATAGTAAACTCTACACTCTACACATTGCCATTCCAGTTCAACTAAATATGACTTGCTATAACAGAAAGAATGGCTTTGCCTTTCCCTGGTGCTCTGAGCCTATTAACCTACCTGATGCTGAATCAATAAACATTCAATGAACCTTTTTAAGTTTGAAAATTTTTCCTATGTGTCAGATTATGGGAAAAATGTAATCTGCAAGTATATATGAAACACATCTATGCAAATATAAAATGTGGACATATATCCAAGTACTCTTATAGATTTATATACTTATATATTACTTTGGATTAAAGATATGAATATTATCACAATACTAACCTTAGTTAATTAGTATCATTTTGTTAACAAATATTGTTTTTTATATTACTCTCATCTCTAGATAATTCAAGTTACCTGAATTGTCAGAAATAATTGCAGTAATAGACTATATGGAGTAAATCAATAATCTAATATTTATTTATTTTCAATTCATTTGTAATTATTTCCTGTTATATTTACTGGTATATGTGAGTGTGCATGTGTGTCCAGTTGTACATGCATCTATGTAGACATGTGTATGGAGATCATAAGCTAAGTTCAACAACTATTACTCAAGAGCTGATTTCCTTATTTTTTGAGGTCATGTCTTAGACTTGGATTTATGGCTTATTGGTAAAGTTATGAGGGCCATTTATCCCCAGAGATAAGTGTGTCTTCATCTATTCAGAGTGGAGATTACAGCAGGAGCCACAATGAATTATTTTTTATGTACTTTCTTGGGATCAACCTCAGCTCTTCATATTTGCAGGGCACACCCTTTTACTGGCTGGGCTGTCTTACAAGCTTCACCTCCATCTCATCTTATAAATCCTTAGAATTCTTAATCCTTTGCCTGTCCAACTGACTTTGCTGTAAACATGCTCTTACAGCAAAGAATACAGAATACCTAACAACAGATTCAGTGAAAGTAGTTCAGTTTATTCTGACTTGAGAAATGTAATTATTACTCTCTTGGAAATTTGTATATTGCACTCATAATTCAGTGTAACACATGGCTCTTTAAAATTGTCTTGACCTATAGATGTGTCATTTTTTTCCTCAGGGCTACTTGCAAGTCCAGGATGGAGAGAGTGAGAAAGTTATGAGATTGTTGCTTTAGCTATGTCTAACTGAAGGCATAAATGTTAAGGGAGGATGGAAAGCAGATCTCACTGTTCTCATCTGCTTCTTCTTTTTATTTTTTATTTTATTTTATTTTTTACTTGAAATCTGTCACTGATGTAATGGCATTGATACAATCTCTGGGATGCTTGTCTACCATGACTTACACATTTTAAATTCAAACTCACTTCCCTTTTTGTATCTCATATTTCTTAAATCAGTGGACTGGTAAACACGGAGATATATACCATGAAATGATCAAGTAGTTCTTTCCTCATAAAAGTCTCCAAAGACAGAGCAAAGAAAGAAAACCAAAACCAATTGAATAAGCAGAAACAACAAAAATCGACTGCTGTGACATTACTCCAGCGAGCTTCCTGGGTATTTATAAACACCACATTGCACATGGAGGTGTGCTTAGAATGAGAAAATCACTTTAAGTGGGTTTTGATTAATGAGACACTCTAGAGGTTAATTGAACTAAAATTTGACCTGGCTTTTCTTCTAAAGGGTAATTATAAAGTTTGTATAACTCAATCTATTGCTTTAGAAAACATTACCACTTCAGAAGTCCTGTTCTGTCACTATTGTTTCTACATAGTATTATATTTTTCTTGTGTTGTACTCTGTAATAGGGAAATTTCATCCAAAATCAACAGCCTAGACTCAAGACATAAGGAAAAAATTAAAACGAATAAAAGGACTTTGCCCTGATAGGCAGATCTCTAAAAGTAGTGAATTGTACCACAATACCTATAAAGTTTGTCAGCCTGGGAGCCAAACATATCTGACACTTTTACAAACAAAGTAGCCCACTTATTTTGAGATATACATAACTTGCCCATTCATTGAATACATTTTAGTGAGAGAAGATATAATTTTATACTTTTAAAAACATTAAGTTAAGCTATTAATGTTTTTTGCTATATATGAATATAAGAACTCTTGTTTTAGAGTTCTTTGCTTTTTTAAATTCATGCAAGAAGTCTCCCATTTCATTTTGCCTTCTGCTTTTAAAGCAGGATATGGCTACTTCTCGTTGTGCTGCTAAAACATTGTGATAGGTCATGGTAGGTAAAAAAAACCCTACAAATATTTTTGTAGAATTTTTAGGAAGACAATGTTTTTCCTAATATATTTTGATTTGCTTAAGGATGTTGTCATATTCCATTTGTCTTTATGGTCTAGTTCATAGATCTCTAGGAACTGATCACAATGTCTTTTACATGACATTTTAATTACTTAATAATATTGTGGTCTTACTATGTGACAGATCTGTAAGAATTGTTGTTGCATGTATCATTCCATTATAGACAACCAAAGCTTCTTACAGTACATAAAATTACCACTATTATTTACAGTGTGTAATATGAGGTTTCCCAAGTAAAGAAACAGCAGAAGACTGATAAGCTCTTGCTAAATTTGTGAAACTTCCATGCTATATTTTAACAATTTCTTTGTCTTCAGTGGAAATGACTATATTACATCAAATATATTACATGATTTTCTCGAACTTCCCAACCCACAAGAGATACCGTGAGATCTTGGGACCTTGTGTGTCTTTCTAATCTACTAACTTTGTACAGTGTTGTATTTAGTCTTTGATAATATACAATAGGTCTATTTCTCCCTTTTCCTGTGAGAATGGCAGGAGCTGTAAACATGTTGGTGATGATCTTCTGGTCTACAGCCTCCATCAGTTTGATTCTCTGAAGGTCTATGCTGTATAGAGCCAAACCACTCTTTCAAAATCTGTTTGATGTTCAAGGTAAGAAAATAATAACATTTTGGAAATAATATGTTATTTCTGCAAAACCATCTTTCCCTGAATAATACAGTAAACTCCATACAAGAAAAATGACAGTTTGCATTGATTTGAGTATGCATTATATTAACATACACATCTTTCACATAGATGTCAGCGGAAAATAATACAGAAACATTTATTTGAAGGCCTCATGATTACTAAGTAGAAGAAAAATATTTTTAAAACCCGAGAGTAAAATATTGCCAATATTCACTTTTAGAAACTATTTGGAAAATAATTTTTTACCTTTTGATTTAAGAGTGCTGATGCTACTGAAGTTTTAACTTAGTGAAAATAAAAGGCAAAAGGATAATCTAGACCTTATTGTGCTTCTGTTAATTAAATTGACTCTCTCCTCTCTTACTAAAATCTAGCAGCCTGTCAAGATGTGGGAAAGAAACTTTCAAATGCTGCTGACTATCAAGGATGGAATGGGAAGATGCTTTTGATAACAGAAAAAGATGGCCTGTCATAGTTTTGTAGAGTCTAACAGCATCCCATAGAAAGGGTGATTAACATCTAACTTTCAAAGAGACGTGTGTGTGTGTGTGTGTGTGTGTGTGTGTGTGTGTGTGTGAAAAAGCAATAAGTAGCGTATCATAACATTGACCAGTGTAGACAGGTACTCCAGTAAAACCATACCACTAGCAGTCCCTGTGGACTTTGGCACTGGCATGCATGAAGCATAGCTGTTTGAATGGCTAAAGGCAAGTCATTAAAAAATCCCAGACTCAATTTCTTGCAATTTGGTAAAATTTAAGGATTTTAGAGTAATAATATACAAAATATTCTCTAGTCATACTATTCTAAAAATGTCTGAGTTTCCACACAGATTAAAAATGCCATCAACCTGGAGACATTATATAGACTGATTAACATTTAGTGCCTATATTGTGGAAATGTATCAAATAAGGATACAGTATAAATTAATTCAAGGAATCTAAAAAAATAGTGAGAATTCTGCCTGCCATATCAACCACTTCATAAACATACAAGATTTTGCAAATTAAACAATACACATTCACAAGATTATTTATATCCTCAAAGAAAATTTACCATAGTTTTCTCTTAAGAGTGATCAAGTTAGAAGTAAGCTGAAGTAATGCTGGTTTAATGTAGCTATCAATCACACTCATATATGTTGCATAATTCTTCATTGTTGTCCAACTATAAAGGAGTTTGGTTTCATGTTATCTTCAGAGTAAACCTGGCTTGAATATTAGCATGGTTAATACTGTATTGCCACATTTGTGCATTTCCCTTAGAGTTGTCTATAATTGTTGCAATGCTCCAATGAAAGGATGGTTTTCTAAAAAACTCCCCTTATCCTTTTGCCAAGGATCAGCTATTCAGGCTTTCTGCTCTGTTCCTGAAGCTGGTGGCTCAGCCTAGAAAATCATGTGGCACTTATGCAAGTTCACAGTTGGAATCGGTTCACTCCCCTAAAGATCTATTGCCAGGAAGTATGGTATATTTGATAATTATGACAATTATGAAAATTATGACAATAACAAAATGTGGGCACTAATAAAACCTAAACAACAAGGTGAAAACTTTATGGAAATTTTAGTCTTTTCCACATTTGTAAAGATCCAGTAGAGAATAATTTGGTATAGCATGAAATAGAAATAAGATGCATAATGATGATAGCAATGGAACCAGACAAGAAAACTCTTGAGGAAACAGGAGTGTTGTGGGGAAAGTCTGTCTCAGGCCTTCTAGCAACTAATCCTTCCCTTTCTTTCTGCCTTAGTGTAATAC
>JADRCD010214439.1:0-27211 GCA_019843815.1 Montemys delectorum | reverse complement strand
GAGAGCGAGAGAGAGAGAGAGAGAGAGAGAGAGAGAGAGAGAGAGAGAGAGAGAGAGCATCACACCACGTGATCAAAAGGATTCAGTCATTTCAATGAGCAGCCTTAACTTCTTTTCTCTCACCAACAGAATAAACCAGTATGAAGGAGAGACTGAGCACCAAAGGGATGGTATACTCAAATTGGAAGCATGTTCCCCCAAAGTTTTGGGGAAGTTCTAAAGAAACAACAAAGGATATGCAGCATGTTGTAACTAAATCCATGACTGAGTCAGCTACAGGTATCAGGGAACCAAGATGAGGGCAATGTTTCTAGAACACAGAATAATTCCCTGGGACTCTGACAGTCAGTCAGGGACACAAGCAACTCATTGTGATCTTTCATGGAAGGTGATAAGAAGTTCTGCCTCACTCAGTAGGAGAAGTAAGTCCAATGGAAAACTAGATGAAGAAGCTCAATGAGGTAACCCATCATTTTGAGGTCCAGGTCAAGGGAAGGTTGAACTGAGGGTGAATCTTGGGACGTGCTCAAGAGATCCATCTGTATGCTTGCATTCCAAATACTGGCACTGACTTACATTTTCTCAAGTAGCATCCTTTCTTTCAGAGCCTCCTCTACCCATGGACAAGTCACATGCAAATTTTGTAGTTTGAACCATTGCTGTTCTCTGCCTAGAATCAACTCTACTACTCTCAAATCTGAATGCTTAAGAATAAAAGTACATCTGTATTAGTCAGGTATTGTCAGGGCCTCTCAGGAGATAGCTATATGCTTGTCCTTCCTTCCGTCTCTGCTCCATAGTTAATCTCTGCCACTCCTTCTGTGGGTGTTTGATTCCCCTTTTTTAAGAAGGAATGAAATGTCCACCTTTTGGTCTTCCTTCTTCTTAAGTTTCTTGTGGTTTGTGGGTCATTCTTCCTGTATTCCAAACGTCTGGGCTAATAACCACTTATCAGAGAATGCATACCATGTGTGTTCTTTTCTGATTGGGTTACCTCACTCAGGATGATACCAATCAAGGTCTATACAGGGTGGGACTGAATGTTCTGGCAGCATGTGTATAGTAGAGGATCGCAAATTCGATCATCAATAGGAGGAAAGGACCTCAGCCTTGTGAAGGTTTTGTGCCCCAATGTAGGGGAATGCCAGGGCCAATAAATGGAAGAAGGTGGGGTGGCAGGCATGGGGATGGGGGAGGCAAAAGGGGTTTGTTCTTGTTTTTTTTTGTTTGTTTTTTCGAGGGGAACCTGGGAAAGGAAAAATTTACATGTAAATAAAGAAAATATCTAATATAAATAAATAAATAAATAAATAAATAAATAAATAATAAAAGTACAATCTATGTAAGAAGACAAGATGACACACATTTCTCAACCTACAGCTAGCTAAGAGGCCACCATTTTGGTTACCCCCTTCTCTTCTCATACTCCCTTTTGTTCTTTTCTCAAAATGACAAGCACTCTCCTAGACCCTTGCCTCCTCCAGTGCTGGCCCTGGGCATGACATCATACTTTCCTCCCTGAAGCTATGGTCTACTCTTCCTCATCCACTAGTTTTGCAGCAGGGTCACTTCTTCTGAGAATCTTTTCGTGAATTTGTCCTCTTGGCATCTATTTCCTTTCCATTTTTGCTTTGTTAATCTTTCCAGAGTATCTCATCCTAAATTAGAAAACAGTGCTCTGTGTGCACAGAATTGTGTAGAAGGACCCCTCTCTAATCTTACCTGATGATCTGTGTGATCCTGAAGGTCATAGATTGAATCTTAACCATTCAATACATAAACAGTTCAGAGAAAGGCTCCAGAACATTTTATGGCTCTAATTTGATGTGGTTATTTTGATACTGAGAAGATATTTTTATGTTATCAACAAATATTTCTGTAGATACTCCTGTGCTACCTCCAACTATCACTTGATCCCTCTGTATATAAATAACCTGCATCACAGTGTGTACTCTGCTGTAGGGCAGCAAGCTACATTTGCTCAAGTAATTTCATGTAACAATGGCACTTTGGAGCAAGTGGAATAAAAGTAAACGGAATAAAACCAAAATGAGAAAAAAAAATTTTTAGTCTGGAAAGTTTGAGAAATTGTGTTCCTATAATTGAAGTGATTATGGGAATGTTCCAGACAGCAGCTTTCCCATAGGTGTTGATATGTTAATGAATGTCAAGAATCTTTGGAATTCCACATACTCTGACCTTCCAATACTGATCCACTAGAAACAGGTTTGGTGCCTACCTTTGTTGAGACACGCTTCAAGCAGTGGCACATAGTCCTTCAAGATTTACAGGCTATGCAAATTAAAATTAGTATCAGAAAAAAAAAAAGTAGAACCTAATTCCCACAGGCCTCTTTCAAAGTGCACACACAAGTAGAGGGAGGTTCAAGTTGGAGCTAGCCTTTCTTCACTTAGCCAGCTGATGAACTCCACATCCTGTCCATCCAAATTTTCAGCAGTCTTTGTGTCCTTATGGAAATCGAGCATCATTTATAGAACAGCCTGCTTGGATATTCCAATGCTGACATCATTCCAGGTGAGTGGTTCCCCAGTGTCATCTAGAATGGGTAAAGAAGACAAAAAAATAAATAAATAAGTAAAAGCGCCAAAGAATATATGTAGTAAAATAAAGGATATGGCAATACAGCTTTTCCTTCAGTACTGTGAATAATAAACAGGAGTATGTCTGTGTGTCTATGATTGTTGACCCAGATTCCCCATACTCTAGAACAACAGACCAATCTAGCCATTTCAATCTATGTGGAGACAGAGCTCACTCTTTAGCATCTAACATGCTGTTTCCCGAGCTCTGCCACATACTATGTAGAAAATACTGAATGCATTTACTTTAGCTTCCTACCTCAGTTTCTACACTTGCAAAATGCAGACAGCTTTAGGACTCTGCTTGAGAGATTCTGGACAATGTTTTGTGTGAACCATTAGTTGTTATCATTGCTAGGTTGTAACTATTGGACCTAAATCTGATTCCCATGTCAAAGCCCTTGTTAGACTAAGCATGGACCCTTTTCAGTGGGAGGTTTTACTCACATTCTTTGTGTTCTCCTTAGTCTTTATGTGTATTGTATAGCATAACTGATGAGCTGAAGGACAACTCAAAGGTGCTTCACAAAGGGATTCAAGATTCATAATACTTATTTTCAATAGTTAAATATGGAAGCATCTTAAGTGTTTGTCAATCTGTACATCGGTAAGTGAAATGTAGGATAAAAAATATAACGGAATATTATTCTCCCTGATAAATGAAGGACATCGTGATTTCTTCTGTCATACAAATGAGCCTAGGGACATTATACTAATTAAAATAAATAGTTACAATTGTATGAATGCTGTAGATTCTACTTCTATGAAAAACTCAAATGCAAAATTGTTGAAACAGATAATAATCATCTTTGGTAAGGCCTGGAGGGAAAGGGGAATAGGAAGTTGCTGTTTGTGTTCTGTGTAATGCACAGAAAAAAAATTTCATTTTGTGAGATGAAGAACCTTCTAGTGAAGGATGGCAGCACTAGTTCCACACTCCATACTTGATGCCCCTGAACTTTATATTTAAAAATTAATATAGTACATTTTATTTTATACAACTTTTCTATAATGTTAAAATGGACAGAAAGGAAATAGAAGAGAACAGCTTGGCTAAGAATGTGAAAGGTCTTCCCATACAAACCTACTGTACCACACCACACATTTAATTAAGTCTTTCTTCAGTGTTCCTGTAGCAGAATCCACCTGCCCATAGTATACATTTTTGCTCCTGGCAGCACTTAGGATATTTTCACAACACTGCTACCATGCCACTTGGATACTGAAAGATGATGTTCACTGCATTGAGATGGAGCTGCCTGAGAAGATCTGTACCTTGAATCTGCATTCACCTGGAGATGCTGGTGCTGGGATACTTGACTGACTCAGGGGAAGATAGTATCGGTAAACCATGATGGGAAACACCCTGGGATATCCATGGCCCCATGTATCACACAGACATAATTATGGACAAATATACTTTTGTCCATGAGCATATGAATGATGGGGAACTGCAAGCCAGGCCAGAAAGCCATCTTGTTCTTGGCATGAGCCTTCCCTCCCTGCTTGCTGCATCCTGACATGGTTAAAATCTTGCTGCCAGAATTTTTTCAGCTATTTTCATATGGTTTCTTTTTTTAAAGCTTTCTTATTGTAACACATTCTGTTTCTGTGAGAGTTTTTGTCTGCATGTGTGTGTATGCACCACATGTGTGCCTATTGCTTACAGAAATCAAAAGGCTTAGGATCCCTTGAAACTAGACATACAGATGGTTGTGAGCCAGCCACCATGTGTGTACTGGGAACTGAGCCCCAACCTTCTGAAAGAGCAACATAAAAGCTGAAAATACCACAGGTCAAGAAGAGAATCCTCACTTCACCTGTAAGAGAGCTGAGAAGGGACGCTTTGCACACACCTCTAGGGACACTTCTTAACCTCTGGAAACATTTCTTTCATTCACACTGTACTGTACCCTAGTGGATATGAGACAGGCATGCCCCTAGGTATCCCACAAGGCCAAGGACATTCATCCTCCAATAACAACATGCAGACGAAAACCTCACAGAAACCCAACTTCAACGGTCAAAGATGTCAGTGTTGAAAAGCCCTGCATTCTATGAAGATACACTGTGCCCATTAAACAGATGAAGACTTGAGGTAAGGTTTTTATATTTCCCTTACATCCTTTGCATTACAAATCCAGAACAAATAGTTAGACACAAATATAAGCGTATAGAAAATGGCAGGGGTGCTTGAAGGCAGCTTAGAAAGAGACAAGCTTTGTTCGAGGAAAGCAGCAGCAGCTTGGCTTTAGGGTTGAGCCTTTTATCCCAGCACTTTGATCCCAGCACTTGGCCCAAGGCATTCAAACTCCTACAGCTAGCACACTCCGTTGATCCCAGCACTTGGGAGACAGAGGCAGGTGGATTTCTTAGTTCGAGGCCAGCCTGATCTACAGCATGAGTTCCAGGATAGCCAGGGCTATATAGAGAAACCCTATCTGGAAACAAAAATCAAAAACAAAAACAAAAACAAACAAACAAAAAAACTCCCATGGCTAGAGTCAAAAAGAAGCTCTGCACATGCAGGCTCCATTGGTCCCTTTGGAAACATCACTGCCAGGGAGAAAATCAAGGTGTAACAACACTCCCTTTTAGATGAGACTGAGCCTCTCTACCCTCCTTTGCTGTGACGGATTTTGTGCATTAAAAAAATAAAAGTTTACAGTCCCAGCCGGCTTGCATAAATCACAACGCCTCTGTACAGCAGCAGCAGACATGACTTATGGCCCCATCACTATGGCAACAGGAGCAGAGCCTGCAGACACACAAAAGCGCCACTCCTGCATGACAGGCCTTGGCTGGGCACTGACGGAGAGGTAAGTGTACCAGAGAAAGGATGTATTCTCCAGAACTCACTGCCCATTTATCTTCATTCAGCTCAGGAGCAAGCTCTCTGCTCCATCTCTTCTGTCCTCAGCCTCAGCCTACAGGTTTGTTTTAACCCCCTCTCTCCTGAGTGGGGATGATCTTTTCTTCTTTTAACCTTTCCCAGTGAAGGTTTACAAGAGAAGGAGCCCCATTAGAGCTTGCAAAGTTCATGGTGAGTCTGCATGACATGCGCTCTAAGCACTGAGTTATGTTGACAGTTTGTACATGCTAACCCTCAACACATATGTACCATTTATAGATGATTTCCCCCATGGTGTTGCAAGTTGGGCTTTCATCAATGGGAGGAGAGATCCTGTAAAGGCTTTATGCCCCAATGTAAGGGGATGCCGGGGCCAGGAAGGGGGAGAGGGTGGGTTGGTGAGCAGGGGAAGGAAGGAGGGAATAGGATTTTATTTTATTTTTTTTTTCAGAGGGGAAACCAGGAAAGGGGATAACACTTGAAATGTAAATAAAGAAAATATCTAATAAAAAATTTAAAAAAATAATAAATTCTTCTTTCTGCCAGCCTCTAGTGCAGTTGGCATAGATTCATCTCAAGTGAAAGCTGACTTTGGTCTCTCCCATTGCTCCACTTGCCTACCACCTGCATTTCTCTCACTGCTGCTCCTCCCAGTTAGGCTCTGAGATACACTAGCCTTCTGTTCTCCTGGCTCCTCTAGCCTCTTCTACCCATAGCACACCTACTTCTTCAACCAGTGCTTTCAAGTCATCCATCAAGTTTCCCCACGTTACCTCTGTGAAAAGCCTTTTCTGACCCCCACTACTATCCAGTGCAGACAAGCTTCTCTTTTCCCCACTGTATCTGACCCCTTTCCCTCTCACTGCTATACTCACTCTCCCAAATCAGTGCTAAAGTGCACTTCAGCCTAAGTGCCTTTCTTCCCCTTCATCACTGTTACCTGTAAGCTCCTTACTTGCCACCTTTTCTCACTTTCAATCTGATTGATGCCCCTGGTATTCAAGGAATATTTTCTTCCCAGTCTTAAAAACTGATCATTTCTATAATGGAATCAGATAGAACTCAACAATTCTTTTGGAATTTGTGGAAATCCAAACTCCTTAAATGTTCCTAGGATTACAACCTCCTGCCTGTAATCTTGCACCGTATTCTGTTTTGGCCAGATGGACTCAGCTAATGCTAAGTAGCTTAGATGTCTCCAGGTCATTGTATTCACATAAATCCAATCTCACCAAATTCCAACGAAGAAAGCTATTTCCACTTGTCTCTCAGCCTTCAGCTTAAATGTCTGGGTGTCTCCAGCAGGACTGCATTTGCTAAATCAATATAATCATGTGGTTTTCAATCCTGGAATTTCTAAAAATTGGAAATTTCTTTAAAAATCTCAAGTGCATATTGGAGTTGCGAGAAAATTTAGAGTCATGGAATATACAAACAGCCTCAAAATACATTGTCGTGAGTAACAAGTAGTTAAGAAGGATGAAATTATACCTCAGAGTAAAACAACAATGCCATCTTTTCCATTGACAAAGTCAATAACAAGTTCCTGTGTGCCTCTTGATAGGATGCTCAGAGACAACAGCATGCTTTATGGAGTGGTTCTGCCTAATGTACATAACCTGAATCTAATTATAAGGAAGGATAGTAGTGGGCCAAACTGAAGAGAACTCTATAAAGTAACTAACCAATATCTTTTAAAACATGAAAGTTGAAAGACTGAAGGAAAGGCAGCCCAGTGACTGGCCAAATGTTGGATCCATCTCATGGGGGCACACCAAGGCCTGACACTACTATTCTGTGATGTGACAGGAGCCTGGCATGGCTGTCATCTGAGAACCCTTACTAGCAGCTGACCAAGACAGAAGCAGATACTTACACCCAACCATTGAACTGAAGTCAGGGACCTCTAAGGTTGAATTAGGGGAAGGATTGTAGAAGCTGAAAGGGAGAACAACTCCATAGGAAGACCAGCAGTCTCAACTACCCCAGACCCCAGGGAGCTCCCAGAGACTGAGCCACGAACCAGGAGCATACACAGGCTGGTTCAAGGCCCCCGGCACATATATACCAGAGATCTGCCTGTTCTGGCCTCAGTAGGGGAAGATCCACTTAATCCAATCCTAGAGACACTTGAGGCCCCAGGGAATGGGAAGCACCCTTTTGAAGACAAGGGGGAAGAGGAGTGGGATGAGGAACTGTGGGATGGGGGGATAAGGAGTGGGACAACTGGAATGTTGGTAAAATAATTAAACATGAAAGCCATCAAAGCAGTGTAGCCAGAAAAACTGTCCAAATTTAAAAGACACCAAGCAATGATGACAATTGATTGCAATTCACAAGTTGGGGCTTTCTTTGCTTTAAGGATATGAGCAGCTGGGGAGATTATGCAGCAGGTAAAGCACTAGCCATATTGGGATCCTCAAAATCTACATTTGATGACAGGTGGGCCTTCCAGTCTACCCATCACCTCAAGGCACAGAAGACATAGAACAGAATTCACACAGCAAGCTGGCTAGCTAGACTAGCCAAAAGTTGAGCTTCAGGTTCAACAAGAGATGTTGCCTCAATGAGTAAGATGGAGGGAGAATGAAGGTACTGAACATCTACTTTGGGCCTCCACAACTACACACACACACACACACACACACACACACACACACAGCAGGTAAAAAATGAAATAAAACTATGACATCAGTAGAATACTTAAATGACTATAGAATTGTACCAGGGCTGTGGTAACCAACTGATGTAGATGAATGACGATGTTCTCATTCTCAGAAAATTCACAATGAAGTATTTGAAAAAAAGTAGGCTCTGTGTCATTTAACTGACTTTTAAATACTTCAGAGTGAAACATTTGTTTGTGTGAATACAGAAAGTGCAGATGGGGTGAGAGAGAAAACAGAAGGAAAACTGTCTTTGTGAGTTCCCCAGTGTTGAACTTCATTCTCCAATATTATTCTGATTACTCAGTGTTCCTCATATTTCCATATGATATTTGTTGTTGATATCTTTTAGCAACATGCAGCAAGGAGTGCATTCAGTCTGTAGAGCAGCTTGGGTGCCATGACCATATGAGGCTTCTCTATTCACTCATAGCCTCCACTATTTCTTCATCCTCGTTTTTTGTTGTTTTCAGATGACACACATTGCTTTGATTTTTATAAGATTACTTCTGAACATTTCATCTTCTTATAAGGCTACAAATGCAATTGCATTCCTAATTTTGTTCTCGGGATGTTCAGTAACAAATATATAGAAATACATTTGACACTTGTATATTGCCCACATATCTTGCAAGCTGATAAAGCTAATAATTAGTTCTAGAGGTGTATGTCTCTCTCTCTCTCTCTCTCTCTCTCTATCTATCTATCTATCTATCTATCTATCTATCTATCTATCTCTATCTCTCTGTCTTTCTCTCTCTCTCTCTCTCTCTCTCTCTCTCTCTCTCTCTCTCTCTCTCTCTCTTTCTCTGTGTGTGTGTGTGTATGTGTATGTGTATGTGTGTATGTGTATGTGTGTGTGTTAGCATTTTCTATATACAAACTCAAACCATCTGTCAAATGAAAATTATTTTCTTTCTTTTCCAATCTGGATTTCTTTTATTTATTTGTCTTTCAAATATGCCTGACTACAACCCCCATTGCAATGCTAATTAGAAGCAACAACAGTTTATATTTTACAATAATTCTTCAAAGCTTGTACTGTATAAAATAAAAAATGTTAAAAATATATGGCAAAAGCCTAGCCTTAAGAATACTGATTCAGGTCGTCTAGGAAGGTACTAATGGTGGTAGCAGTTTCACAAAACTTTCTTTTGATGTGATGAAGCTTTATGGATACATAAAATCAAACACATACAATTGTGGTAAAGTAAAAGTGAAACTGTCCAGGAGAGCAATGGGAACTAATGGGATGGGAGTGGCCTGCAACGGCGGGTAGCATAGCATGAGGAAAATATTCCAAGTACTTTGGATTTTAGCATAAAACGAACTCATATAACCCAGCATGATAATAAACAAAATAAGAAAAAATACAAATAGCTTTAAACATAGTAAAACTGGTCAAAATATGTAGCCTACTCAAAGCATAAAGCAAAACAAAACAAAACAAATCAAACAAATGATATAAAATAGCAACAAAAAAAAACCTGAAACCTTTTCTTTTATTTCTGCAAGATAGAATATTTATTTAAACCTCAGAAATTCAAAGCAAGACAGATTGATCAATGTTACCTGGAACATGCCTAAGATGGTTGCACAAAGTATCAAAAGAATATTCTATATTTCGATGCTTAAAAAATTAGCAAAGCCATCTGCACAAGCAAAATCAATCTCTTTTTTTTGTTTGTTCCATCTTCTCCAGTTAGTGTTGTTGTTGATGTTATTTTGTGTTTTTTTTAATTGGATATTTTCTTTATTTACATTTCAAATGTTTTTTTAACTGACTCTAATACAGCCAGGATTCATCAGCACCCTCTCTGTAAAGAGGCCCTTGTCATTCTCCATCATAGCATTTGTCACAGTGGACTGTGATGTCTTGTTCTGTTTTCTAAGGAACTGAAAATCCTGCAGAGCTGAAGTGGTTATTTTTGCTTCCTCACCATTTTGTCTAAAACAATAGTGTCTACTATTGAAGAGATTGAAAGAAAAACAAAACAAAACACAATTTTATGTCAAAATTTGTAACTCTCACAATGCAATGAGGTGTGTAACAAGGGCTTTCATTTTCACAAGAGAAAAAAGTAATGTTCTCTTTGAAGCAACTGACTGAGAGCACACAGTTAAGTGTTGGACCACTGGAAAGCCAGTCCTGTATAGAATCAAAGGTGAGGTTTCCCATCCCTAACAGGATCCCTACCTTACAGTACATTTTCTGAGTCTACTCTGCTCAGAAGATTCAAGCTAAGGTTTGTATTTGCTAGAGTCCATAGTATAGAGAAGGATACACTAAAACTTATTTGCGTTACTTTCCACACATTTGTACTTATTTGTCACTTTGTACCCCAGACTCATAAGCTTCCAATCTCCTGGACATCTATCTGCCAGTCTCCACCATCTGACAGATGCTTTGTAAATATCACCTGACATCAGTCATTCTTAAGGCTTTCAGACACTTAAACACTTTTATGATGTTGTTTCAAATGAAAGAACTCATTCAAAGAACTTGTTTGTTCTTGGCCACAAAACCAAAAAAAAGACCTAATATTTCTTTTTTTTTTTTTACTTTTTAATTAGGTATTTTCTTTATTTACATGTACATTTTCCCTTTCCCAGTTCCCCTCCAAAACAAGACCTAATATTTCAACACCAGAACTTAAGTCATGTATCCCTGTCATGGGTTCCCTTCTCTGCTGCTGCTAAAAGTACAGAGGTCTTGCCCACTGTTCACATGGAAGTATTATACCTACTCATAACAGAGTATAGATAACTATAATTCCATGGAAACTTAGTAAGTCATGCATTGCTAGGCCCACTTACAGTTTCCCTGACTGATAAGTCTGGTATGAAGTTTTATATTTGCTATCTTCTAGCTCATCATGCAATGCATATGCTGCTGGTCAGCAAACCTCATGTTCAAAACTGTTTCATGAAATTACTTAGGGTTATATCAAATTTCTGTTAATAAGACAAAATGCTAGAATTCAGAAAGCAATGACAAGTGCTTATCATTCAAGCATGAAGATGTGAGCTCAGATCTCCTGCATCCATGGAAAAAGCTGAACATGATGATGGTGGTGTACATTTATAATCCGTGCACTAGAGAGGAAAAGAGGGGTGGATACCTAGAGCTGATTGGCAGGCCTACCAGCCTAGTAAAGTCAGGGTGCTTTAAGAATGTCAGAAACACTTACAACTAATTAATTAGCTTTAAAAATAGGAGAGGAGCCAGCAACAATATGTAGCTTCACATGCATGTTCACATACACCCACTTTCACAGATATATGCCCCTCAAAACATACACTGTGTGTGTACATGTGTGCATGGTCACACATGTGTATCTTCATATGACACAAAAATTACAAATAAAAGATATAAAGATTGTGTGACAGTATATTAGAATGGTAGTCAAAACAAAAGTGACTCTTTGAGCTGTGACACTTGCAAAGTGAGAAAGGAACTCCCCTGCTTATATGCCCTTTGAGGGCATATTCCCAATAATCTAACCTTCTTCTACTATTGGTGCCATAGCATGAGAACAAAGATCTCATGTCTTTGTCTTTTGAAGATAGAAAACAGCCAAACTATAGTAAGGGTGGTATCAGGAATAAAAATAAGTGAGACCCACGGAAGCCAATTGATTTGGAAACTCAGTTGCAACTGTTGGCAAATTATAGCTGAACCAATTAAGCCCATCATCTGTTGCATATAAAATTTTATTACAGCATAACCTCTTTCAGTTTTTACAGATTACCAGTAGCTAATTTATTGCTACAATGGTAGAATTGACTAGCTGCAACAAAATATCCTATGGTCCACTGAACTTAAAAGTATCTACCATCTGGTCTATGGCAGAAAAAAGTTGATACATAGTGACTCAAAGTGTGATCCCTAGACTGGTGGAATTACCATCTTCAAGAACAAAAAAAAATCCCAACTCCCAAATCCAAACAAGCTAAATTACAATGAACATTTTTACAAGATCCTAGGGTAATTTGTCATGATAGTAAATATTAAGAAATAATGCTTCTAAATAACAAAGTAAGTGAGAGACTGCATTTTAGAATCAGGTCATTGAAACTCTGCTAGTTACTAACATTATGCTAGGGGTTGCTTATACCCATTTATAGCCTTATATATCTAAACCATAATACCAGTATAACATCAGTAGATTAAGGACTGGAATGAAGTTAAAACAATTCAAAGTCCTGAATTTTAATAATAATTGAATAAGAGCTAGCCATTATTATGATAATTCTTTTTAGTTTGCAAATGAGAAATCAATTTGTGCCTGGGAAGAAATGTGACATCCAGACTCACATGGGCACAGGGTTTCTGTCTTTGATCTGATTTTAATGCCTATTTCCTTCCCTTGGTTTTAATGGGCAGATGATGAATGCACCCAATTGTGATAAAAACTCTGAGAGTGATTCACTAAGCAAAATGATCTTGGGCAAGTATTTTTCACTGGGCTTCTCTTTCTCTACCCATAAATGAAAATAACTAATATAACCAGGTTGTTAGTTAACTGAACTTATGAAAAGTCAGGCAGAACTGGAGATCTAGTTCAGGGCCTAGTATGTTGGAAATGGTCAAAACAAGACACCAAAATGTGGAGAAGTAAAAAGTAAGAATGGAAACCCATAATGTCATCTTGGGCTGTTCTGGCTCACTCTGTCTCCCTCTGAACAGACACGATTTTGCAACAACTGAATCCTGCAGGATTATTAGGAGGTCAACATGATTGTAGGCATTAATGGTCTGCTCCTTTACCGGAAATAATCTCCAGTAGAAGAAGCAAAGGCTAGGGAGTCAAGATTCTGTTGCTACCCCAAACTTTGCTCTTAGATTTGGGAACTTCACATAACCTTATCCCTCAGTTTGGTCATCAGGAAACTGTGCTAATTCACCCTCCATTCAGTTGTGAAAATCAATAAGCTGATTCATGGCTTGCACATAATTTCTCTTATATGAAAGATGCTACTATTTGTTTTTGGTAGATTGAGACTTAAACAAATCACAGTGCCAACCTTATCACAGATAAGTGCAGATGATCACTGAACTCAGGGATAGAAAGGAGGTCTGGAAGGAAATGAGATAGTCTATATGCCATCGTTTTAGAATGGAAAAGCTGAGGTACAAAGATGACACCATATTGGCCCAAGTCCATATCATAGGGAAGTGGAACAGGCTACCTGGGTCCCCATCAGGAGCCCCTTGGTGTTTTATTAAGCTGTACCTCCACAGCTTGGCTGTTCACAAATATGCCTTGTTTCCACGGTCACCAGTGGCTGAGCAGGGATTGGGCTTTTCATCAGAGAATGTAATCAAGGCAGCCTTGAGCCTTAGAGAGGCAACTCCAAAGGCTGTTTGTTCTTCAGCAGGCTGAGGCCGAGGCTTGAGGCCAACATTAGCAGCCCTGGGCTCCTGACAGCAGGTGTGGATGATGAATGGGCAGCTTAACGTGATGGAGCAAATTGATCATTGCATCACCGACCACAACTTATTCATTTCTGCAAGGAGGGCAATTCATTACCCTGCATGTCACGCTGCCCATGTCAGTGCCAGAGATAAAAGCCCGAGGCCTCACAGCCTGTGCCTCTCATCACATCTCCCTTCTTCTTAATAGGAGAGAGAGGATGCTGCAACAGAGTGCCAGATGCTGGAGGCTGCTCCAGGGTCCTCAGTCTTGCCAGATCCTGGAGGCAGTTTCTTTGCTAAAAAATCAGCAGAGACAATCCCCCAGGGCTTTAAACCTAATCAACAACAAGTAAGCTGCATCTTTCAGGCTAGTTTTATACACCGAAGGGCAATGATGTTGAAAAGAGTTTCAAGGCTTCATTGTAAGCACAGTAAGAATGAAATCAAAAATTGATTAGTCGAGTCTATATGGGTTTACACTAAGTATGCTTAGGCTTATATTGCAATCTAAAAGTAAACTGTTTTACAAAACTCCCTAGTCCTACTAGGTGTATAGTAGCATTAAAAGTGAGGTGAAAACTTTACTATGTACTTGGAGGCAATTAATGCAAAATTTATTCTTAGTAGTATTATCATCATTATTATTATTGTTGCCAATAATGGTAGCTATCGACTGTAGTGAAACACAGTGTCTTTTTCTAGATACATTTGGAACATCATGATAATAGTAAAATTGCATGAGTTTGAATCTATTTGCTGTATCATATACTCGCTCACTTTCTTGAGTGAAAAAGAGGAAAGTAAGCCCACTAGTAATTTGCTGGAAGTTTCATCTTCCTGAATTCCTATCGCTCCAGCTGAAGTACGCCCCCTACTTTTTGCCACCAAATAAACAACTGAGCCTCATTGCCACTACCCTTCTCTCAGTAATGTCCATATTACGGTCCTTATACAACCCATAGCCAATTGCTTTGCCTGAACCCTGATCTCCTGCATGCCAATGTGGAGAAAGGTCTTAATACAGTGATTATGTTCTCTCTCTCCTTTGTCTTTATAATAGAAAACAGACCCCTTTCCTTGCCCTGTAAAACTGACTGCACGTAGCTTAAGTGTGAGTGGTAAGTATTGCAGTTCCCATCAATGTGATTCAGTTGGTCTCTCCCACTTCAATATCCAGAGCAACAGAGGTCTGTGCTCATCACTCACTCTGTTATCTCAGTTTCTGTCTCTATTGGTTACATTGTTTCCACATCCTCCATAATGTACAGCTTGAACATGAGGTGCTCTGGAGACCCATCTTGAATGTAGATCTTGAACATACAGGAAAAAAGAAGCATCACTCTTTCTCTGTTGCATGAAATTCCACAGAAGAGTTGTACTGATGCTGCAAGTCATATTTGCCTTCACTATAACACACTGATAAGGTATATATAAGTACATATATAACACTGATAAAGATGGTCCATATATGTATTATATATATATATATATATATATCACTGATAAAGTATATGTAAGTACATATATAACAGTGATAAGGATAGTCAAGTCTGGACTGTAGTAGAAGAAACAAGGTTCCTACAAGCTTGCATGTCCCACCCCAGAGCCATCAGGAGGAAGAAGTGGTTACTCTGTAAGAGGTGAAAAATGGAATAGAGAAATATAATGATGTGCCTAGGAGAAGGTGGCAAGCAAGGCTTGCCACATTAGAGTTTTCCATGGCCGGCTTTAATTTGTTTCATATTTACTGTTTCAGTATTTAAACATGTTCAACCATGTCTCATTTTAAATGTCATAATCATTTGGAATAATAATAGGGATTTTTTTCTTAACTCTCACATCCTTCTAGCTATTTACTAAGCCCCTCGTTTTTGAAGTTAATTTATTGAATAAATGCTGTGCTTTTGTCATTTTTTAAATTAAGTCATTTCCCACTCATGTTTTATCTCACTAAAAAGAAAATAAAAGAATCATTTCCTATATCATAATGGTGGTTAATAAGAATAGCTTTGCTTCTCTACTTACCTGGATGATCTTTGACAGTCAGTCTAGGAGCAATGCTGGTCCTACACATGAGAAGTTGCTTTTATGTCTAATAAGAGGCCAGATATGTGTCACTGAGCATGTTAACAGGACACACAACACGGCAATGAATTATTCCACCCAGAACATAAGTAGTGGCTAGAACAAGAGACCTTAACCTTTCCTTCTATAGCTAGCTCTTCCATCTGGTATTGTCCTGCACATTGTTCTATGTGTGTCTCCAAGAGACTATCATCTGAATAGAAACCAGAAAATTAATCAAAATACACACACCAAAAGAAAACTGAAAACCATTGTTATTACTAACATAATTGCCATATCCTGGACAACGAGATGAGAACATTCCCTACAGCTTCTGTAGCTCATCTGCACTAAGCATGAGATAGTCAAGTTGTACTTAGCAGTGCACAGCTTTTCACAGGCTACCCAACATCCAAACCCAAATTTCCCTACTTTCAAGGACTCCATGCAAGGCAGCATGTCCTCTGCAACACTTACTATATACACAAGAAGGCTTCATCCTCACTGCGTATGCAGCAGTCTCACATCACCTTCTTTTCTGCAGGTCTCACAAGAAATGGCAACCTTAGCATGTCTGCAACTGAATGTGTGTGAGTGCTATGTATATGTATATATGCTCATATGTGTCAATGCATGAAAGGAAGAAGAAGAGAATGTCAGTATTTCTGTAGCATTTTCATACAGTGATTATTAATATTTTGTAGAAAGATAAAGTATATATAAGTACATATTTATGTATATCAGTTTACATCACTCAAAAGTGGCAAACCATTTTAGAACTGGGACTGACTGATCATGAATATGACAACAAAGTGCAAGACTCAGGGAAGTCCAGGGCTTGGTAGCCAAAGTCTCTTTTCTTCACAGAGTATTTATTAACAATTCACTGGTATGTGTTTTGAAAAATGCCATTCTGATAATGATCATACATTATACAAAGAAACCCAAGTACTTTCCTCCCATTCCAGCACAGCTCCTCTCACGCACACATGTGTTCTCTCTCTCTCTCTCTCTCTCTCTCTCTCTCTCTCTCTCTCTCTCACTCTCTCTCTCTCTCTTTCTCTCCCTCTCTCTCTGTCACATACACACACATATCATACACATGCTCAGGTGCACATGCATACTCTCAAGTTACATTGTGCCTACTTTCAGTGCTACAAGCTGCAAACATCCTTTCTCCAATTCTTTCATCACCATTAGCAGTGAACAAATATAGTGTCCAAATCTTAGCTTCTACATGACACTTCAACTAAAAGGAATCAGGGCTCCTTAGAGAAATGATTAATTCTAGTGTTGAGCCCAAGAAAATAAAAGGTGAACCTAAAATACTTTATGCAGGAAAGGAAAACATTTATCAATACATGTTAAAGGACATGGGATTCATCTCGGCAAAGTTTACATTGGCAAATATGATATAGATTACTTGTCATCATTAGAACCCACTTGTCCCACCATAGCAAGTCCTGGACACACCATTACACTGGAAAAGCAAGATTCAGATGAAAATCATTCTCACAATGATGATACAGGACTTTAAGAAGGACATAAATAACTCCCTCAAAGAAATACAGGAGAACACAAGAAAACAGCTAGAAGCCCTTAAAGAAGAAACACAAAAATCCCTTAAAGAGCTACAGGAAAACATAATCAAATGGGTAAAGGAAATGAACAAAACCATCCAGGATCTAAAAATGGGAATAGAAACAATAAAGTAACAACAAAAGGAGACAACACTGGAGTTAGAAAACCTAGGAAAGAGATCAGGAGTCATAGATGCAAGCATCACCAACAGAATACAATAGATAGAAGATAGAATCTCAGGTGCAGAGATACCATAGAAAACAACAGTCAAAGAAAATGCAAAAAACCAAAAACTCCTAACCCAAAACATCCATGAAATCCAGGACACAGTGAGAAGGATAACAAATATAGAAGAGAGTGAAGACTCCCAACTTAAAGGGCCAGTAAATATCTTCAACAAAAGTATAGAAGCAAACTTCTTCAACCTAAAGAAAGAAATGCCCATGAACATACAAGAAGTCTACAAAACTCCAAATAGACTAGACCAGAAAAGAAATTCCCCCTGTCACATAATAATCAAAACACCAAATGCACTAAACAAAGAAAAAAATTAAAAGCAGTAAGGGAAAAAGATATATAGGCAGGCCTATCAGAATAACACCAGACTTCTCACCAGAAACTATGAAAGCTAGAAGAACCAGGGCAGATGTCATATAGACCCTAAGAGAACACAAATGCCAGTTCAGGCTACTATACCCAGCAAAACTCTCAATTACCATAGATGGAGAAACCAAGACAAAACAAATTTACACAATATCTTTCCACAAAACCAGCCCTACAAAGGATAATAGATGGAAAACACCAACATAAGGAGCAAAACTACACCCTAGACAAAGTAAGAAAGTAATCTTTCAAAGAACCCACACAAACATAATTCCATCTCCAGTAACAAAAATAACAGGAAGTAACAATTACTTTTTCTTAATATCTCTTAATATGAAAATTAATATCACCAACATATTCTAATCAATTCAAATTTGAAAGTATGAGAATTTAGATATTTGTTAGCTATTATCTGGTAGTCTCTCTAATTTGGTAATTGGAGAAATAAGTCCAATATTATACAATCCATATTCATTTTTCTCCTTGTTTGTACTTGACAGTGTCTTGCTGGGTACCACATAATGGTCTTGAAATCATGCTTCTCCTATCTCAGCCTCTCTATTAGTAGGATGATTGTTTATTTGATGTTTTTACATTATACTATGATTTTCAGAACAGCTTACATATTTCAAAATTATTTATGCAGCCAAAAGAAATGTTGACAATTTACTTGGGAGGTGGCTTGTAAGAGAACAATAAAGAGTGAGCCTGAATGCTTTACTTGATGTTTATAACTATTGTATCAATTTTGAAGAAGAGGACTTTATAAGTTACACTTTCTCTGAGATGAATGTTTTTCCAAATTATCATAGTCAATGAACCAGATTCTTACCTTCACCTAATGTCTGTGTCACCCTCCAAGCAGAATAATTGTTCACTGAAACAGTTGGTGAATGACTTCATGGATAGACCATCTTAATACCTGCACCATTTCTTAAATGAATGTAAACTGTTCTCTATGGGATAAGAATAAAGACAATCACTGCAGTCAAATAGCTTTGACCATAGCAGGAAATCTGTATCCAAAAATTGAGCCTACAATTCATTCCTTGGTGGAACAAAACTGTCAACTCTTAGCTTAGCTACTATGGAGGTAAAATCCTTTGGTGATATTAGGGTCATTGAAGTACAGCCTTATTACAATAAACTCCAATGTCTAAAAATTGTCCTTATTTTGGGCTTGTACTACAGTAAGAGCCAAGATTTTAAGATCTACTAAAAACAAAACAAAACAAACAATATAAACAAAAAATATCTATTTATGTTCATTTTTTAAAAAATTAATAATGATATATTATTTAAAATATCATACAATTAATATGTTTGAAGTTATTTAAAATTTATATTAAAAAACATGTATGTTCAGTATTGCTGTAGACAAGCATCTAACTAAGACTATTCAATTGATTGTTATTTTATATCAAAAAACTTTTATAAAACTCATTTTTATTATTACAATATTTTATAAATTTTAAAGAATATGACAAAATATAAAAAGGCGAAAGATTAAACAAAAGAACCATCAAAAACAACAAAAGCAAAAATACCAGGCAGTGGTGGTACATGCTTTTGATCTCAGCACTCTGTGGGCAGAAGTGGACATATCTCTGAGTTCGAGGACAATCTGGTCTATAAAGCTAGTTCCAGTATAGCCAGAGCTGAACAAAGGAACCCTGCCTCAAAAACAAAACAAAATAAAACAAACAAACAAAAAGACTTAACTGGATCTAAGGATTGATAATACTAGTATTGATGATTACAGTGTCATTTTGCTTTGACTGGTTTTGTTTGTAGAAAATAATATTAAAGTTTTCAGAGTAATGGCACATATCTAGTTGAGAATTGACTCTACAGAGAATAAAAAGTCTTTGTTCTGAAGAGGAGTATAGGAAAATAGTGACTTAAATATCTATATTGAGAATAAAGCAGTTCTTTCATGGCCAAATTTGTATCAAAGTGATATCTCTCTGGATATCCTCATGGGTAAGACTCTGTGGATGTCTTCTGCTCCTTTTTACCTTTAGGAGAGAGTACAGAGGACTGAGAAACATGGGAGCAGAAAGAGAGAGAACATTGTGATGATGGAAAATCAAAGTCATTTACACATTAATTACTCAGTGAGATTGGCAATTCAGCCTTTCTGGGAAGTCAGGAGTTGCCTTCCTGGAAGAAATAATAAGCTTTTACACCTAACTCAGGTGTCCTGATGAGCCTTCCCCATCAATTATCCTCATATTCCTTAGAAAAGACCATGAAGGAAAAAAATGAAAAAGGATGTAAGACTGGTTTTGCACAATCAGAAACAAAAAGCCCAGGGTCAGTGGCTTTGTTTGGTGTGAGTGTGGTTATGTAGCATGAGCATCATCTGGGTTTCATCTTCGAATCTCCAGAGAGAGTCAAGATGGAGAAGAGGAGGAGAGTTGAGTGCCTTCCCAGCATCATAGTTTTTAGTTGTGATGATTCAGGGAATAAGAAACAGAACTAGCTGATTCCAGCACTGCTGAGAATCTATCTACTGCTTTTCAAGATACTTACCATGTAAAATGTCCCTTAGGGAAAGTACCAATGCATAGTTTATATCTTCTGACATCATTACACGCTTACCCCTATCTCCTGGCACCAGCTTTATATAATACAGTCTCTGTAACTCTGTTCCATTTTCTTTCTCCTTGAAATTTACACCAGCATCATGTTTTAGAGGAAAATTTTCAAGCTTAATGAGACTTGGAGTCTAAATGAAAGGTATGGATGTTTAAAATGGATTTAAGAAATCCTTCCCAAATAAGAGTAGTACATTGGTCTCTGTCATGTAGAGATCCTGGGTTATTTACCACTGTATTTATTCTGCCTACAGACCTCCCACCTCAAGGCCCAGGTGTCAGGCCTAAATCATTGCCTTCACACACACACACACACACACACACACACACACACGTGCACACACACATGCACACACACACATACACAACCTGCTCTCCTTCCCTGTTTATACTTTAGTATCTTCATCTTTCATCTCAGCACTAATACTTGAAGATCATTATTCTATTTCAAGAAAGTTGTGCAGCTGTGGAATTTATTAATTTTGCCCTCTGGCTATAGAAAACCAATAATCTTCTTCAGACAAAAAAAATCTAAAAGACTGGAAAGGAGAAGAGAGGTTAAGTTGTAGGAGGAAGAAATAAGATAAACAGTCTAATTCCAAGATGCCTTTGCTGTCCACAGTATCTCCCACAGGACAGGTTCTCATTTTTCACACTGAGTTGTTGAATATGCAAGCAGAGCAGTGTCAAAGATGGCAAAACTCTTGGTATCAGGGAGAGATCACTGACAGATAGCATCTCTACAAAGAGTTTCTGTAGGACATGGGTGGAGTGGGTTTAAAACTGATACTTATTCGCACACCTGCTGAATCTAGGTCACAAATAACCAGTGTGTGTATGGTGTTCAGAGCTGAAGCTCCAGCACTCAGAATGATATTGTCCAAATAATAAACCAGAGAAGTCTTGGCAAACCCGTATTTTATGGAATGATGAAGAAAGGAGGCCTGGAAAGAAAGAAAGGGTTGGAAAGTGGAGAGGGAAGAGCCAGGTCCAAAGGAAGAAATGATGGGGACAGGAAAGGATGGGGGAAGAATAGAGTAGAGCATACAAGAAGGGAGGGAAGGAGCGGGGAGGGAGGAGTAGAGGTAACTGCCTATTGTGGTAAAGGCAATAGACAGATGAATACAACATAGCTTCCAGTTATCTGTCTAATGTGTCTTTGCCACCATGCTGCTCTCCATCCGCCACTATTACTATATGAAGAAGGTTGTGGCATCTGTCTCAGAAGCACTAGCTAGTCACTTGACCCACCCTCACCTTTTTCTTCATAGAACACAGGCTTGCAGCAAACACCTACCAGTTGGAAAAGTTTTTCAAATAATAGCATGTTTAATCTCTGCTCAAAGTTAACTCAGTGTTGACCTGATCCTATTTGATTGGCTCCCCTCCCTGATGATTAGTGATTCTCATTTCTAGTTATTGAGATGCAAAGGCAATAATGAGGAAACCTCTGGAAAACTTCTCCTTTATCTTAAGATGCAGACCCCATAGCAATAGCTTCTTTCTTTTTTTTTTTTTTTCACTTAAATAGATACAAAGTTTATTAAAAATAGGCTGCAACTCAAATACAGTAGAAATAGAAAACAACACAACCTTTGCTGTTTACCCACAGTAATGCATGCATACTATTCAATGTGGTCTTATAACCTGCATTAACATCTGACTTTATTGTCCAGGATAGCCAAGTCTACTTCACTACGGGTCTCACGAACACATGGGGAGAGTTTCCAGATGCTTGCTGGATCTTCTGTGCATCTGTCTTCCCATGTACTAGCAACAACAAGTACCTGCCCTTCTTTGAGATGTATGATTATGACACCCAAAGGCTGCGAGTGTTATTCTGGACTTTGCTAGACTGAAAACAATTTGTATTCTTGATATGAAGGAATTCATCCTGGGAGGTAATATATCACTGAGTATGTCTGCTCCTTGATGACTCCCTTGAATACCTGAATGAGGCAACACTGATATCCTATTGTAGTTATAACATTTCTATAATAAACTACTGGGATGCATCCATTAATAAAGAGAGAAAAGTCCTTGGGCTCATAATTTTAGTTGATCTATAATCTGTCAGTCCAATGGCATAACATAAACTCATGATATAATATTGAAAATACTCGTGTCTTGGCAAATATACAAAACAAAAAATAAAAAATAAAGGAAGAAGAAAATTATTGAAGTGCTTTATCCCCAACCCATAAGTTCTTATCACTTCTGTATATCATCAAACTTGGAGCCAAGTCCTTGAGTCTCTGGAAATATCCATGACCCTAAATATATCATCACTCCATCTCTGTATTTTCTTATAAAAGCAGCGACTTTTATATTTGTGATATGAGCCAATTCACAACATGTTTTTTTTGTTGTTTTTTTTGTTTGTTTGTTTGTTTTTTGGTTTTGGCAATGGCATACTTACGGACATAGGACTTTCATCTCATGTAATCCAGTCTCTTACAAATCTAGGGCTCTATCTCTCTCACTGCCCTTTTTATCCACACAAATTTCCACATGATCCACATCAAATTTTGGGGGGTTCCCTAAAACTACATTTCATGAATCTATGCCTTGTCACCTGATTTGCATTGGATCTCATCTCCTATATTTTTTTGGCAGATGGAATCTCTTCCTCTCTCCAAAGAAGAACTGAGATGCCACCTTCCCATGGAACATTTCTATCTCTACTGATGGTGGTTAAATATGAACCTTGAAACAAAGACACCTTGATGTAAATTTTAGCTCTGCCACCTAATATCTGCTTAATAATTTTCTGGTTTGGTCTCCTCCTTTTTAAGACAGAAATAATAATACTTCTCAAATAGAGTGGTTAACATATGGCATGCTTACTGATGCAGGGCTTTCACCTAATGTAATCCAGTCTCTTACAAATCTATGGCCCTATCTCTATATCTACCCTCATTCTCTATTTTAGAATATGTATATGTATATATATATATATCATATAATAGAATTTATGTACATATAAATAGAATGTATTTTAGAACTTATATGAGTGGTGTGTGTGTGTGTGTGTGTGTGTGTGTGTGTGCATGTGTGTGCACTGAGAGCAATCTAGAACATACAAAAAGAAGCACTACAATACTATTAGTTTTGTAATCCAGTTTTCAACAATCTTCATAATAAATAGAAAAGTCTGGCCTCTTAGAAATCTAAACTTTGTTTTCCTTGTCTCTACTTATATTATTCATCAAAAAACTAAGAGTTGCTAAAATATGTTTTAACACAATATTTGTATTAATTCTTGGTGAATTCCATACATTTCATTTTGAAAATACTCCTCCCAGAACTACCCTCTCCACACTCCCATCCATTCACATTCAACTTTGAGATTTCTTCCTCCCCTGTCCCCATCAAGTCCAACTTATGTTGTATAGCAAGATCTTAGAATCTGGCTCACCCTGACATGTGATCAACCTACCTGAAGGGTCACATAATTAAAGAAAACTGACTTTTCTTTTCTCAGTAACTATCAAACGCCAATAGGTCCCCAGCTAAAGCTGAGATTTTATTCCTACTTCTCCTTGTCTGTGCTGGGAATATGTATAACTGAAGTTTCAACACCTCTTCATAATTGCTGTAAATTCATATGTGAATCCTGTTGTGTCTAGAAAACACTATTTCCTTGATGTTAACAACTACTGGCTCTTCAATTTTTCTGTTCTGTCTTCCACAAAGATCCATGAACCTTGGGAGGAAGGGTGTGATATGTATGTCCCATTTAGAACTGCACACAACCTACTAAAGTGCATGCTAAAAATACAAAAAAAAAAAAAAAAAACTCAACAAGCACAACAATGTGTACTGTGGTAGCATCAGATGAAAATAAATGTAATAAATTGCTATAAAATAAAAGATATAGACCATGTGACATATACAAACGTAAAATAAAAATTACCAGAACCTATACCAAGTTAGTATTTCCCATCAAGATAATAAAATAAGTTTTATCTTGAAGAAATTATCCAGGACCTTAGTTTTCAATACTGCATGGTCTCACATCTATCCAGAAGATCTATCTGCCATTTTAGAAAGATTTTCAGATATAGTGTACATATAATAACTTTCACTCACTGTAAGTGCATATATCAATGGTCTTGGTATATTTCTAAAGTTGTGTAGCCATCAAACCAGATCTGAGCTTGGAACTTTTGTGTATGTCTTCTTTAGATGAGTTGAGCTAGAGATAATTTTTGTTTGGTTGTTTGTTTGTTTTTTGTTTTTTTTTTTTTTGAGACAGGGTTTCTCTGAGTAGCCCTGGCTGTCCTGGAACTCACTCTGTAGACCAGGCTGGCCTTGAACTTAGAAATCTGTCTGCCTCTGCCTCACACATGTAGGGATTAAAGGCATGCGCCACCACTGCCTAGCTAAAGATAATTTTATTAGCATCTTGAGTGAGATTCAGTCCTCTGGGTTACTCTAGAAAAGAATGTAGTAGTAGTAGGAATGAACATCTGTCTGTAGGAATGAACATCTGTCCATCTTTGCCCCAACCATGAGTACCTTGGTCTCTGTATCCACATAATCATAAAGTCACCATGATTTCTGATCTTTCTGTCTTTCCTCTTCCCCCTCAGAGCCAACACTTATGTACAAATTATTAGGTATATTTCTCATGGTCCCTTCTGTCTAATCTGTGAGCTCCTTGGCATCTATAATCATATGTGTTTCATCTTTTTTTTAGTACTTTCTTTATTTACATGTAAATTTCTCTTTTCCCAGTTTCCCCTTCAAAAACAAACAAACAAACAAACAAAAACAATAAGAACAAACCCCTGTTGCCTCCTCCCTCCTCATGCCTGCCACCCCACCCTCTCCCACTTATTGGCCCTGGCATTCCCCTACGCTGGGGCACAAAACCTTCACAAGGCCGAGGTCCTTTCCTCCTATTGATGATCAAGTTTGCAATCCTCTACTATACACATGCTGCCAAAACATTCAGTCCCACCATGTTTAGTCCTTGGTTGATGGTTGGGTCCCTGGGAGCTCTGAGGGTACTAGTTAGTTCATATTGTTGTTCATCCTAAGGGGCTGCAAACCCTTCAGCTCCATAGATCCTTTCTCTAACCCCTTCATTGGGGACAGTGTACGTAGTTCAATGTATGGCTGTGAGCCTCTACATCTGTATTAGTCAGGTATTGTCAGAGCCTCTCAGGAGACAGCTATATTTAGGCTGGCTTGGCCATCCTTCAGTCTCTGCTCCATAGTTAATCTCTGCCACTCCTTCCATGGGTATTTGGTTCCCCCTTTTAAGAAGGAATGAAATGTCCACCTTTTGGTCTTCCTTCTTCTTAAGTTTCTTGTGGATTGTGGGTTGTTCTTCCTGTATTCCATACTTCTGGGCTAATAACCACTTATCAGAGAATGCATACCATATGTGTTCTTTTGTGATTGGGTTACCTCACTCAGGATGATACTCTCCAGATCTGTCCATTTCCCTAAGAATTTCATAAATTCATTGTTTTTAATAGCTGAGTAGTACTCCATTGTGTAGATGTACCACAGTTTCTGTATCCATTCCTCTGTTGAGGGACATCTGGGTTGTTTCCAGTTTCTGGCTATTATAAATAAGGCTGCTATGAACATGGTGGAGCATGTATCTTTATTACATGTTGGAGCATCTTCTGGGTGTATGCCCAGGAGTGGTATACCTGGGTCCTCTGGTAGAACTATGTCCAATTTCCAGAGGAACCGCACACTCCTTGATGCTCCTTGGCATCTATAATCATATGTTGTTCATCTTTGCAACCACATTTAATGAATGCCTATAGCAGGACCTGGCATATAACAGGTACATATTTAAGATGGTTAAGGCACTAAGGTACATTGTCAGTTCTAACTCTACTATGAAAACAGTACTCATTCCTTATTCCTATAGGATGTAGCCATCTTGCAGAGTCTAAAAGAGGAAAGTTAAGAGCAAAGTTTCAAAAATGACAGTTTGGGACTATTACTGCTATTTAGCCATTATAGGTCAACTGCATTGACTGCATTCTCATCTTCCATTGCTGTCCCTGAACTAAAACAACCTGGATGTTCCTTAAAGCCCTTACTTTGTTTTGAGCTTAACTTAGCCACTAATTTTTTTCAATCTTCCTCCCTCTGAATGGCATCTAAAGTGTTTTCTAAATGTCATACCCCTCGACTCCAGCTGGCTTTTTAAGTGCAGAAAGGACACCTGCTCAGGGAAACCCACACAAGCTGTTCTTGCTGGACTGTGTGTGCAAGTGTTCATCTGCCTCTGCACAGTAAATCAATGCCTGTCCATGAAAGCCAGAGCTTTTATTGTAGTCACCTATTTTCCCAGAAAGACATGATGGAATACGAAAATTGAAGGGGAGGCAAGGTATAGCCAGCTGTTTAGACCAGAAGGGAGAAAGTAGGTCTAGTAGAAAAGCTTTTAGGAAAGGACAAGTCATGAAAGCAAGCATGTAGAATAAAAAAGCAACCAAATCCAAAGAGGCTTGAGCATTGGGATTCAGAGGAAAGAAGCACATCAGTAGGAGGTCCACAGGAAAAAAAATCAGTTGGAGATGACTTCAGGGGAAGTCTGAAGTAAGCTATGGCAGCCAGCCATTAAATATAGCTAGAAGTTTAGAGTGAGCCTGTCAGCACAAAGGATGGATTATCAAAATGCTTGTTGCAACCTTGCTCCACTAGAAGAGACAAGACCTTCCTGGAACCACAGAACACATTGGGTTAGAGGTTGGCATGTGCATGAGTACCAGTGTGTGAATGTGTGAGTGTGTGAATATGTGAGTATGTGAGTATGTGACTGTGTGTGTGTGTGTGTGTGTGTGTGTGTGTGT
>JADRCD010214438.1:0-18475 GCA_019843815.1 Montemys delectorum | reverse complement strand
TGACTCTTCACACTGGGTTTCTTAGTTTCTTTTTCTGTTGCTGTCACAAAGTGTTCTGACAAGGGCTCGGGAGATGGCTCAGCAGTTAAGGGCCCTTGGTTCACTTACACAACTCCTGGATTCAGTACCCACCCAGAACCCACGTGACAGCTCACAACCATCTGTAACTCCAGTTCTAGGGAGAACCATTGCCCTTTTCTGGTCTCCACGTGCACCAAACACACATGTGGCACACATATTTGTATATACGTGCAAGCACTCACACACCCATTCACATGAAAATAAACAAATCTTTTTTTTAATGTTCTGAAAACAGCAACATGGGAAGGACTGGAGGGATCACTCAGTGGTTCAGTACTGTCGCTGGTCTTGTATAGTGTTGGAGTTTGCTTCTAAGTCCCCATAAAGGACAACTCAGTCACCTAATACTCCTAGCTCCAGGGAATCTGAAATCCTCTCTGGCCTCTGCAGGCAGCTGTACACACACAGAAACATGCATAAATAAAGATAAAATAAAATTTAAAAGCAATTTATGACAGAAGAGTTTATTCTGGTTCACAGCTCATGGGTACAGTCCATTATATTACAGAGGAGGCAGAAGCGGGCAGTAGCTGTTTATATGGTGTCTACTGTCTAGAGCAGGAAAATTAATGCTTGCTGCTATGCAACACCTTTTTCTCCTATACAGTTTAGTAGACAGGAAATGGTACCACTCCCCGTAGGCAAGTCTTCACACCTCAATTTGCACAACCAAGGCATTCCTTCATAGGCATGCCTCTTAGTTGATCTAGATTCTGTCAAGTTGACAGCTAACTCTAGAAACTGCCACAATACATATCCAAAATTTTATAAAGCATCGTTTTTTTTCTTAATAGCCAAAATAAGGTGCTGAATGCCACCAACTGCAGTATATTTGTATTAAGGTGTTTTCAGATAATAGGACACTATAGTTCTGAGCCATGAAAGAAGCTGGAAGCTGCAGAATCCAAGAGCATGCTTTGCTTGTATGGTAGTGGTTTTGTTCTGTGTTATGAATATCTGTGCCATGTGGCCAAAGATAGCTCAGGTGGGAGACTTTTAGGCCAATGAGCAATTGGGAGCTCTCTGGGCCTTCTCTCCAGTTTGATGCTTTACATGATGGCTCAAGACTAAGAGAAAGGTGAAGCTATCATTCTACCTCTTGGGTTGGCTTGAAAGTTTCATATCTTCTGCAATCCACATGACTGCTGTAGTTACAGGAAAGCTCAGATTTAAAAAGAACAAGAGAATCTATGTTAAAATGGAATAATAACTTGAATTTATAGGAAAGAAGTAAATGTTAGCAGCTCTAGTTAAGGAAAATTCATAGCAATTGTGGATTATGTAGCTGCTTTAAAAGAATTAAAATATATTAGTGAAATATAATACAAATTATAAGACACCAACATAAAGGTAGGGAAGATCACTCTGAGCATTAAAGGATGAGAACAAAATGGCTACATTAAAAGTAGAATTTCAGGGAAAAATATTATAAACGAAAAGTGGCCTTTATAGAACCTTAAGAGAGTCAAGACTTGACTTTGAATGGGGCTTTGAAGATGACAATGAACCAGTAGGTATAGAATTAGGATTTTGTTATGAGGTAATTTGTGGAAGCTGGCCTGCGGTTCCACTTGGGTCAGTGGGTTCGTTCACACTGGAGTTTAGACAGGACCTGCGGAATCAAACGAAGAACAAAAGAGACACGGAGGCCAAGAAGAGTTCTATCAAGGCATCAATTTACTTGGGGGGGGGGAGGTTAGGAGCTTATATAGGCAGGCACAAAAAACGAAACTATAATATCTAGATATAATATATGCATAATGTAAATACAGCTGCAGATATGGAGACGCCAAGGTCTCTGCAGGTTGAGTTCTCAGGCAGTCAGTTTTGTTCACATTCAGCAAGCAGGAGGCATGTCAGCTGCTAGGTGTAACTCAGTCTCTTGGTTCCAGGGTCTAGCTGCAGTGTTGTGGGCCATTGTTTAGCTCCACAGGTGGCCGGCTTCAGTCCCAGGTATCAGCTCTGACTCTTGAGCTCAGGCAGAGGGAGGGGGGAGGCAACAGTAATTGATGGTACCAATGAATGTAGGTTTCAAGGAGACAGGACATCAAAGACAGTGGCTATCTTTCTTTTTTCTGCAATTGCATTGTTCTGAATCCATTTTCTAAGATGGGAAATGCTGTTCACTTTCTTTATGCTTTGTGAGATGGCAAAGGAAACACAAAGTTACAATTTCCTTTTGAAATGTTTTATAAGAGGAACTCAGAAATACCAGAGTAGAAATCTCAAGTAGACAACAAGTTGTGTGACTATGGAGGCATGAAGAATGTCTAGTGTATGCTAACATAGGAACCATCAGAATATAAACATAATTGACCAAATTCCCAATGGATACCTCTGCCATTATTCCCTATTTGAAATGCTTTTCTTTATCTTGACAAGTGCAAACAATAAACTCACATCACACCACAATAATGCAAGGGCAGATGAAGTGGACAGTCACTCTTTGTATTTGGTGATTTCATCACTGTCTTAATCATATTTGCACGATTAGCTTATCACAAATTTGATTTTTTCTCCTTTCCATTTTTTCATGTGTTCATACATAGGGTATACATGCTTGTATATATACATGTGTGTGGTTGCATGCATGCTTGGGTATGTGTGTGCACATGTGTGTGTACATTCATGTAGAGGACCCAGGTAGACATCAGGAATAATCCTTGATCACTTTTTCACCTTCATCACCAGGGCATGGCTTCTCATTCAGACCAGAGCTCACCAATATGGCTGGTATTACGAGCCTAGCTTGCTCTGGGTTCCTTCTTTCTCTGACTTCGTGGGCAAATATTATAGGCTGGTTGACTACTGTAACTTCCCTGCCTGCGGGCTGACTTTTCAGATTCAGCCTGCCTCAGATAACCACACCTCTCTGCCCACCTCCTGCTAATTGCCACGCCTCTGTCCAAGTTCCTGTTATGCCAGAAGTTCCGCCTTCGGAGACTGAAGAAGAATTTGCTGATTGGGCCAGGTTGCTGATGAACTTGTGGGAGGGGTTTTGCCTTACTTATCCTACCTGTTTGCTTGTAACAAGAGAGAATTGAATGAAAGATGGCTGAGTAATCACATATCCATGTCGGCTAATTTTTAACAATCCTTCCACGTGGTTAAAGGTAACATAAAATGGCTTGCCAGGTCCCTTATCACTTTCCAGAAAACCCATTGGTAATTGTGGCAGCTGGACTGCTCCAGACTACCATATCCATTGATATTTATGTTGATTTCTGGGGATCCTGCATGGGGATCACTTTAACCACAAAACAATCTTTCCAAATTTATCACTAATTCTTAGTCTTTTAAAATATAGCTCTCCCTACCTCCCCTCTCTTCCTTCCTTCCATCCTGTCTTTCTTTGCTATAAGGATTCAATAATATACAAATTTCAGAATGGTCACACACATTTGTACTTGGCACGGAGAGACAAAAAGATAAAAGATTCAAGGCAATTCTCAGCTACACAGTGAGTTCAAGCCACCCCGGGTTTCATAAGACACTGTCTCAAAACAAAACAAAAGCAACCACCAACCCATCCTTTTGTTTTGAAATGAAAACACAAATAAAATTGCAAGGCAAAAAGATCGACAACTATAACTCTACAGCAAATGACACAAACGCCATCAAGTGCCTTTTGTGCTTTAAAGAAGGTAATACAAAAGTTAAAAAGGTAAAAAAAGAAAAAGGATTTCAAAAAGAAGACAAGAAAACAAACACACAAAATCTTTTAAGCTAATAACTAAAGAAATTTGCCTGGCAGTGGTGATGCATGCCTTTAATCCCAGCACTTGGGAGGCAGAGGCAGATGAATTTCTGAGTTTGAGGCCAGCCTGGTCTACAGAGTAAGTTCCAGGACAGCCAGAGCTATACAGAGAAACCATGTCTTGAAAAACAAAAAACAAACAAACAAACAAATAAAGAAATTCAATAAAGCCATAAGAAGTAAATTGATGGAATTAAACCATACTTTAAAAACTCATTTCATACTAGATATCCATTCTTTAGTGTTTCACTAGCTATCAGCATGAACTCAGCTGGCAAACAGTGGAGATCACAAGTGTCACCAAAGACAAACAGTGGGGATCACAAGCGTCACCAAAGACAACCTTTCTGAATCAGTTTGAGTCAGCTTTGTTAGTCAGAGCATTTGCAGCTAAAGCAATCATTCTAAAGGGCACCAGATTCATGTACAAAGTTGTTACCAAGTGTGGTGATGAAAAGAGCCAGGTAACCTAAGGATCAAGTAATTTAGTCACTTAAATAATGTTAGACACACACAAAAAATTGGAAAGATTGATTCCAAAATAGTTAACTATGGACACAAGATGTCTATTCTTTTACTTTTTATTATTTCCTAAAACTTCTTTGAATATAACAATGGCCACTTTATTTTGTTTGTTTCTTTCTCTCTTTCTTTCTCTCTCTTTTTCTTTCTTTCTTTCCTTCTATCAAACAATCTATCTATCCATCCATATATCTATCTGCATGCGCGCACACACACACACACACACACACACACACACACACGCACTTTAAGTATTAATTTAGAACTCATAAGCCCTGTAGACACTTATTATCCCAGGAAAACAACCCCAGTTGGTTTCTCCTGACTCAAGGCTAGCATCACTTAGGAAAGCAGTCACATTATCAACAGTAGTGTTTCACATATTCCAATGAACCTAGCAAGCAAAAGCAGGGAGATGAATCAAATCATATGAGGAACAGAAGTCTAGGGGCACCTCTAGTGATAGATTCCAAGAATCTCAAAGACATCAAAATCTACAGATGCTTGAAGCCCCTACATTAAAATTATGTAGTGTATGCACATCCTCCTGTGTCCCTTAAATCACCTCTTGAGTATATTGCCCTAGTGCAATGCAGACCCTATGCAAAAAGTAGGTACATTACATCATTTAGGGAATGATGAAAGAGAAAAACCCTGTCCAAGTTCAATTCAGATACAATTTTTTAAAATATATTTTTCATTAATTAATTTATCCACTTTTGATCCAGATCTTAACGTCACCTCCCTCCTCTTCTCCCAGAAACTCCCTCTCACTTTCCTTCCCCTCACCCCCTCTCTTGGATATCAACTCACCTTGGCATGTTGAGTTTCAGTAGGACTAGGCATACCTTCTTCTATTGAGGTTAGAAAAGGCAGTCCAGTCAGGAGAAAGGGATCCAAAGGCAGGCACTGTAGTCAGAGACAGCTTCTGCTCCTGCTTTAGGAGTCTCACATGAAGGCCCAGCTGCACAGCTGTTACATATGTGCAGAGGATCTACGTCCATCTCATGCATGCTCTCTGGTTGGCAGTTCAGTTTCTGTGAATTCCTATGGGCCCAGGCTAGTTGATTCTGTAGGTTTTCTTGTGGTGTCCTTGACCCCTCTGGCTCCTTCAAACCTTCCTCCCTTTCTTCCACAGGATTCTCCAAGCTCAGTTAATATTTGGCTGTGGATCTGTATATTTGTTTCAGTCAGTTGCTGGATGAAGCCTCTCTGATGACAGTTATGCTAGGCTCCTGTCTGCAAGTATGGCAAAATACCATTAATAATGTCAGGGGTGGGTTCTCTCTAGTACATGGGTCTCAGAGAGAGCCGCTCATTGGTTAGATATTCCCTCAAATTCTGCTCCATCTTTTACCCCTCCCAACAATTGGATTGTATGTAACTTTCCATTAAAATAGAACTTATTGCTACATCTTTTATTAGTTGTATATGAGTTATAAAGGACTTGTTTTTGCATGTTTTGCTCCTTGCAAATATCTACTGTTCACAACTAAACATCATTCTTAGTATATGCTCTGTTTTTTATATTGATCTCTTTTTCTCTCTTATTTAGGAAATAGTTGATTTAATGCCTTTACAAATATGTATATAGTAGATTTTAGTGGATATCAACTACGTTGTTTGAATGGTATTTATTCTAGCACTTCCCTCTCTAGTAGATTGAAGATTTTGACAAACTATCACTTGGATTCAGTGTAGGACAAGCACCAGGCATGGAGAAGAACCTGATTAGTGGACTGTCTTAAGCTGTGGAAGTCATAAAATTACTCACTCTTTTCCTTTGACTCCTTCACAGAGCTTGGCGTACCCTTTCCAAGTGTCATTAAAATATTCCACCATTTCTGCGATGTAGCTTGCCAATAGTGTCTAATACCATCAGCAAATAAAATCTTAGGGCTCATTATTTAGACCAATATCCTGAAATTCCAACACTATAAATCAGGGGTTAGGACCGAGAACTGCATTTTAAAAGGGAGGCCAATTTTTTCCTCTTCTTTTTTTTCATCCTTTGATTTGATTAAATTTTAATGAAATGATTTTCAGCTTTTTGAATGATAAAGGTCCTACCATTTTTGTCTTTATGTCTTTCAATTTGCTTCTTATTCTGACTAATACTTACTTGGACCTTAGAAAATGTTGAGCCTATGGGGCTGAGGGAGCAAAGAGATGATAACTGAAATGTCAGAATGTGGTCCTGGACTGTGAATATAAGAACTGTAGGAGAGAACATGACTATGGTCTTCAAGAACTTGAAAGAAAAGTATGTAAGAGAATGCATCCTTTGCCCTCATCACCTTCCTGAAGCAAGTATAAAAGGTATCGTACATGTTATTAATACCAATGTGATGCATGGTTCCTCATTTGAGTGAAGAGAAACAGAGTTTACCAGACCAAATTTCAAATACTCTTCCTTTTTACCAGAAGAGTCCTAGTCCAAAGGGCAAAGATGTGTGAAGAAAAGCTTGCTCAAATTAGTGTCATGACTAATAAGAAAAACTACATACCTTAGTTACCTTCATCTGAAGAGTCAGGAATGCAGTTTCAAAAATATTAGGTTCCTCATGCCTTTCCATTTCCATATGACAGGCACACTCAATAGGGCAACATTCACTCTGAGACCATGCTGCTTTGTTTCTTTAGTGTTAACTATTGTTTTATTGTTCACGTAGCTATATTCAATAGATCATAAAAATGTTCCTCATTAAACTTTCCTGGGAAGAAAATGATGGAAATCTATCCTTGGGATGTTTTGGCCATCATATCCCAGCCAACAGTTGCAGTTTACAGTATTATCATGACTGAATAAATAGACTCAAAAGTGACTTATGGGTCCAGGGAGGTAGCTCAGTGGTTAAAGGTTCTACTTGTGCTAAACTGGCAACCTTATAACCCTGATAAACAAGCAAGGTGTGGTAATGGGCATGTTGTTCCTGCGTTGAGATGCCAGTCCAAGATGGGAAAATTGCATGGAAGGTCATATACAATGTCAGAAACAACACTGTGTCTATTTCACAGTCTATTTGAAATTGCCTCTCAAAAATCCTCTGGCTTTCACACACATGTGGCTATGACCACAACCTGCCCCCCCACCCCACATACACGCCCACAATATAACTCCACAAACACACTATAATATAGTTTATGAATTTCTATCATTGAGTTAGAGTTTACCAGAAGACAATGGGGAAACCTCGAAATGGAATGCTAGGGACAGAAGTATACAACCATAGGCTGAATCTCCTGAATTCAATTCATCTAGAAAACAAAATGACCCCGAGGCCGCTGTGAAGGTTTTGAAAGTGGTGGGAAGTGATCAGAAAGCCTGCTTTCAAGAATTGTGATTATCACTGCCAACTGAGAAGGCATGTGGCCGGCACCTACCACTGGAAATACCCCACAGAGAGTGGGGGTGGGGAGCCCCCATTTCTCTTTTCCGAAGGTATATTTTCTGCTTGCATTTTCTATCTGTAGTAGAATAATCCTTATGGGAGAATTCTGGGCATTATGCTTCAGCAAGAGCAAAAATATGGATTCCTGTGTCCAAGGAAATATGAACTTTCAAAACTAATTCTCCTTCCATGCAAAATTCATTTCAGTAATTTAACAAAGTAAATAAAAGTATTAAAAGTAGTTTCTTCTAGATTTTTGAGTCTTCAATTTAAAAGAAACTAAAGTTATATTATTTCTTAATATTAAATAATAATGTAATATTTATATTTACATTTAAATGTAAATATATAATACATAATATATACTTTATGGAATATATAATCATTATATATTTTACATTGCATATATGTGCTAATATATAATTTCTAATGTATGTTTCTATATAACTTTTTTCTTTCCGTATTCAGAAATTTTTTTCTTTTCACTTAGCAGCAAATATGATAAAATATTGGGAGTAACTAGATAAAGTAGGCCTTTTATTTTGCACTAATTATTGACTAGAAAGTACAAACCTTGCTATTTACTTGAGTATATGGCCACGTTTCCCAAGTGATGTGCTACATGTTGAACACTGAGCCCAAGTTTGATGGGTTACTTAACAGTGCAGATTGCTTTAACACTCCTTGATTCACACTTCAGAGAAAGATGCTATATGTCCATACTTAGCTATTACTGTTGATAGTGGGTATTATTAGAATATCTTCTGACTTCTTGAGTCTACACAATTTTTAAGGCTCGTATATGTGATAAAATTTCCCAAGCTTAGACTTCACAGATTCAAGCCTTTCATATATTTGAGATAGTTTCCCTGAAGCTAAAACTAATTACAAGTGAGTGTGACAAAAATGTAAAAGCATTTTATAAGGTTTGGTGGTACAGGTGCTGCTGAGTACAATCTTGTCTGAGAAAGAAACATATTCTTTGTCTAAGAGCACTTTGTTCCTTGGCACACTAAGGACAGAAGAAGACAGTCTGTACAGTAGGCTTCCCAGGCCAGGGAGCTACAGTGTGCTTCCTTGAGAGGTAAAGAGTTGTTTAATTTTAAGTATTTTTTTCTTCATACTCCCTTTTCTTTGCTCTCTTTAGTGATGCATTACTCAGTACCTTGTATTGCTTGAAAACAGGGTTTAATAGTTATATAGCATCTGTGCCTCCAGTTGCTCTTAATGCAACCTCAGTGGAAGAGGTTTTCTGAATCCTTAGAGCTTCTCACATGTTCTTTGGATCCCCAGTCTTCTTTGCTGAAAATAGACATTCCAGGCTCTGCCTTATTTATTGTTCTACTGCTGTGAAGAGACACAATGTACCCGGATGTGTCCAATGCATATGGGTATGCTAATCATGCAGTATGTTAGAAAATAAGTGTCAAGACAACACAGTGGAATAAGGCAAAGGGATTAGAAACACAAAGGTGTATCAAACAAGAATTCTAAACCCAATGAAAACATTTCTCCCTTGTAAGAGCAAGGGAAAAAAAACCAACTAGATATTCTGTTATTCTGAAAGTATATGGCTCACATTTCTTTCTACAAATGACTGTAGGCAGTACATAAGAAAAAAGAAAGTAAAGGAAAAAATCCACTAGATAAGGCACATTATGTAAGAGAAAGTGATCAGGGGTTAATGTAACTTTCAAGATCATAAACATTAAGAAGACATCTGAGAGATAATGCTGCCCTCTCACCACCTGTACAGCCATCATACACAAACACAGTCACAATGGGGAAATAAAGATTCAAGGACTCTCAGCAGTTTATGGAAGAGACAGCCTGAGTGAGATCATACTGAAGAGATTATGAAAAGGGATAATAAAATTATAAGGCACAGACTAGCAGATAGAGAAAATGGGCTGCATTTGATTTAACTAGTATTTTATGATATTCTGTTGAAATAAAATTATAGTAGAAGCTGTCCCAAATAAATAAAAGCAAAAAGAAATAATAACTCAGAAATGTGAATATCAGCCCGTTTTCCTTTATCATACTGCCCTGAGTGACTTATATATATTACCAAATAATTGTCTATGATTCTCTAAGGAGGTTAAAACAGTCTCCTTTATATTTATGTTATATAAACAGAATCCAACTGAGAGAAAAACCAACTTGCCGAAGATTATGCCCTAGGGGGAAAAAGAGTTTAATGTTTGAGCTCACACATCTCAAAATGCTTAATCACCACGATGCCTGCCCTTTCAGGAGCATGAGAAGCTAAGATGGTGACAATGCTCCTAAGCTGCATATTGGACATATTATCCCCTCACTGTCAGAACATTTGTTAGTTTGTTCAAGCTACTGATGTTTAGACATTCTACTAAGTAGAAATTTTAGCCACTAAAATAATCTGAAAACCAATGAAGCAAAGCACCATAATTTATTCTCCTGGTAAATTTAAAACTAACATATTCTTGTATCAACACAAGAGCAAAAATCCAGTTATGTGATATTTATAAGAGACATAGATAAAGGTAACTAAAAAATATAGAGAGTCAGGCAGTAATGCTCAAGTCAAGAATGCATAAAATGAAAGGATGAGAATTCATGTTTCATGCCGATGGTGTTTTATAAAATTCTCAGAAGAAATACCACCACTAAGCACTAAAAATGAATGATTTTCTGTTGGCTAAATGTGCTACAAAGGGTGCATAATAGGGAACTTAGTGTTGTAACTGGGACCACAGAGAATATATCATTCAGAGTTTTGAAAATGGAAGATATCCAATAAAGCTAAAAACCCTAAGTACAGGGTTTGAGCCCCCTTTAAATCATCCTGCAAATAATAAAGGCTATAGCAAATGCATATAACTCAAGTGATATTGGTGGTGGATCAGATAACACATAGTTGTTCAAAATCTGCTCATAGCTATAGCAGTTGCGCATGTTCAAGGCAACAGAGCATTAATCATAAAATGCACAATGAAGAAGTGATAAAAACCAATGTTATCATTGTACTGTACGTTTCTTTTTTTTAAATAACAGCACAATTTACTATACAAGAAAGCTGTACTGTACATTTCTTTATATCAAAATTATACATGCCAGCCACTCAAATGAAGCTCAAGTTTGGAACAAATTAGGCATTAGTAAAGTATATAAAATATTGGTTAAAAAATAGATAAAACACAGCCAAAGAAATAATCTCAGGGAATTTCTTACAATTGAAATAAATTCAAGAACCTGGGAAACCTAGGTCAGTCAGAATAGCTATTCTCACAGTGGAGATTACACCAGGGTTTTAGGGTCCTGTAGGTGGTAGGTATGTATAATGCTCTGCATCTTTGTGGATAAGTCTGAGGTAAAGTCACAACGGCCCTGGACACAGGAATGCCTACACTAACCAGGATGTTAGAGCAAGCTCTTGGCAGAGATGACTGAAGATGAGAGGTGGGGATTGGAGTTGCAAGGGGAGAGAAGACAGTTGAGCAAAGATGTTTCCAATCAGGCTCTTTTTGAAGATCCTGTGATCAGTTGGTTCATCAAAACAAACAGATCAAAAAGATGGAAACAAAGTCCTGGGCAGATCCATCCACACAGACACAGAAGCTGTGACAAACCACAGTGTAGAAGGCACTATGATGTTTCTGCTGAACCATGAGCATCCAGAGAACACAAGGCCTTTGTCACATCCCATCAGGTGGAGAAAACTTCCCTTTGGGTACCACCCCAGGCTGGCTTACCTACTCACCCACAGGCATATATATTCCCCAGTCTCTGTGTCCTTCTCATGGGCTGCTTTCTGGTCTTGAGGTAGATGATGATTAAGCATATGGAGGAAGCTTCATGGAACATTTCTTATTGAGGTTTTCACACCAGCATGTATGAACAAAATAAACTGAAGTGCACAACATGACCAAGGTCAACCATACTCTAGTTCACTATTAATATTAGAAATATGGGCCACCCAGAGGAGCCTAAGTATGCTCCTAGAGACAGCATGCTTATGGCTTTGTGGGTACACGCTTCCCAGCATCTAAGCTGTATGTATGTTATTGCTTGTTCATGTTTTTTCCCTTGACTCTAGACCTCTTCTTGTTAAGAGGAGATGTGTTAATTTGAGGACTGCCTACAAGGTCCATTTATCTTTGTTTTCATAGCTTGGGGGTTATAAACCTTGAAGTAAGCATGGTAGGGGATGAGGGAGAGTAGGGAAGAGATTCTTTTCAACCAAAGGTGGAATAGAATATATTAAGCGGTAAGGAAACCCTCAAAGTTGCTCTTACACTTTTAAATGTGAAATGTACCTCTCAGGCTCACCAATTAACACACTTGGATCCCAGAAGATGGCACTGTTAGGGGAGGCTGTACATCCTTTGGGATGTAGGACTTCATTAGACAACAAAGGCTATTAGGGCAGATCCTGGCCACTCTTGTAGATTAATCAATCTTTTCCCTGATCATCCACCACAACGTGATCAACTCAATACATACTCCTGCTATTGTTGTGCCAAACCATTTCCTCAGCCCTGCTTCCCATTAGTATTTTATGGACTGTATTCATTGAATCATAAACCAAAACAAATAGCCTCTTCCTTAGTTAATTTAAGGTAGGCATCAGGTCATAGCTATATAGAGTAAGAAGCACAGTAGCATCATCTCTGTTGGTTTCTTTGCTTTAGACAATGGCCTATGTCTTTGAAAGTCAGAACCTCCATTTAGAACTAAGGTAGCTAAGTTCTGCACTTCCCTAACACCTAAAGATGCAAGAGTGAGATTTTATTAACAGCTATACCCCAAGAATTGGCAACACATTGGCTCTATGGACACCCTGGATACAACATGAAATGTAACACTGATTTGATAATTATGGGGTAACATCTTGAACAGAAGGATTCAAGTTGGGAAATGAAAGGCCAGGTATTTCTCCATGTGCTTTAAATTGTTTTCTTTTCCTAGAGGTTTCCACGTGGAAAATCAGAAAACAAGTGTTGTTTACTCTGATTTCCCAGTGACTTTTAAAACCATTTTTTTCCCTCTCATTTCTAAATGAATAGTGATGCTCTGTTTTCTGATTCTGTAATTCTGTGTGCTAAGGTTAACAACTGGTGCAAGTGCAGTTGTTAGTGGTAAGGGCTTAGTCATTACCCTAGAGGTTCACACATTCACAGAAAAGATCACACGTCTACAAAAGGAGTGAGGACAAATGTAAACACACAAAAGCCCAGGTAAATGCAGAAGCCAGAAAAACAGATGGAGGCATAACTCATGTTTGAAATTATGCTAATTAGCTACATTTGTCAAATTTTAGCAATAACTTATCTAAAAATTCTATCTGCAAAGCAACTAGGAAACATAATCAGAAGTTTGACTACAGGCAATACATAAACCTCTAAGGGAACAGGATCAAAGTTCTTACGAGGACATTGTGGTTTTTTATTTTTTGTTTTTTGTTTTTTTTTTTGTTTTTGTTTTTTTTTGCTTTACAACTGATTTTTTATTTAGGTCTGAAAGACCAAATAAAACAAAATAAAATATATGAGAATGTATCAAGATCTTGAAATAAATGATCTAAATAGTTCTAGATCCCCTAAAGAAATAGAAACAGTCATTAATAGTCTCCAAACCAAAAAAAGCCCAGGACCAGATGGGTTTACTGCAGAGTTCTATCAGACCTTCAAAGAAGACCTAATACCAATACTCTTCAAACTATTCCACAAAATGGAAACAGAAAGTACTCTACCCAGTTTGTTCTATGAAGCCACAATTACTCTTATACCTAACCAAAGACCCAACAAAGAAAGAGAACTTCAGACCAATTTCCATTATGAATACTGATGCAAAAATACTCAATAAAATTCTTGCAAACTGAATCCAAGAACACATCAAGATGATCATCCATCATGATCAAGTAGGCTTCAGGGATGCAGGGATGGTACGATATATGGAAATCTATCGACTATATAAATAAACTCAAAGGGGAAAAATATGATCATCTAATTAGATGCTGAGAAAGCATTTGACAAAATCCAACATTCCTTCATGATAAAAGTCTTGGAAAAATCAAGACTGCAAGGCCCATACCTAAACATAGTAAAAGCCATATACATCAAATCAGTAGCTAACATCAAACTAAATGGAGAGAAACATGAAGCAATCCCTCTGAAATCAGGAACTAGACAAGGCTACCCACTCTCTCCCTACCTATTCAATATTGTACTTGAAGTCCTAGCCAGAGCAACTAGGCAACAAAAGGAGATCAAAGGGATACAAATTAGAAAGGAAGAAGTCAAATTATCACTATTTGCTGATGATATGATAGTATACTTAAGTGACCCCAAAATTCCACCAGAGAAATCCTAAACCTGATAAACAACTTCAGCAAAGTAACTGGATATAAAATTAATTCAAACAAATCAGTGGCCTTCTTCTACACAAAGGATAAACAGGGGAGAAAGAAATTAGGGAAACAACACCCTTCACAATAGTTACAAATAATATAAAATACCTTGGTGTAACTCTAACTAAGCAAGTAAAAGATCTGTTTGACAAGAACTTCAAGTATCTGAAGGAAGAAAGTGAAGAAGATCTCAGAAGATGGAAAGATCTCCCATGCTCATGGATTGGCAGGATTAATATAGTAAAAATGGCCATCTTGCTGAAAGCAATCTACAGATTCAATGCAATCCGTATTAAATTTCCAACTCAATTCTTCAAAGAGTTGGAAAGAGCAATTTGCAAATTCATCTGGAATAACAAAAAACCTAGGATAGCAAAAACTATTATCACCAATAAAAGAACTTCTTGTGGAATCTCCATCCCTGACCTCAAGCTGTACTACAGAACAATTGTGATTAAAAACTGCATAGTATTGGTATAGTGACAGGCAGGTAGATCTATCGAATAGAATTGAAGACCCAGAAATGAACCCACACACCTATGGTCACTTAATCTTTGACAAAGGAGCTAAAATCATCCAGTGGAAAAAAGACAGCTGGCTCATCTGGTGGTCAGCATGTAGAAGAATGCAAATAGATCCATTTTTATCTTCTTGTACAAAGCTCAAGTCCAAGTGGACCAAGGACCTCCACATTAAACCAGATACACTGAAAATTATAGAGGAGAAAGTGGGGAAGAGCCTCGAGCATATGTGCACAGGGGAAAAATTCCTGAACAGAACACCAATGTCTTGTGCTCTAAGATCAAAAATCGACAAATGGGACCTCATAAAATTGCAAAGCTTCTGTAAGGCAAAAGACACTGTTAATAAGACAAAAAGGCAAACAATAGATTGGGAAAAGATCTATACCAATCTTACATCTGACAGAGGGCTAATATCCAATATATACAAAGAACTTAAGAAGTTAGACTCCAGAGAACCAAATAACCCTATTAAAAATGGGGTACAGAGCTAGAAGACAATATTTAGAATTATATTCCAAAGAAAATTTCTTCCATAGTTAATGGGCATTAAAACAGATGCACGGTAATACAAATCTCATAGCTGCTGCGGACTTGAGGCCTCTGATGCCCTGGCAGCATCTCTACAAGGCACCTGAGAGGGTTAGTTTTGATTCCACAAGGTGGAATCACCTGGAGAGGAGATCACAGTCAGTAATTGTCTAGATTAGGCTGGCCCGTGAGCTTGGCTGTGAGACTTTTCTAATGGGTTAACTGAGGTGGGATGGCCCACCCTTATCGTGGAAGTCTCCTGGAAATTAGCATAATCTGCAATGGGAGGTAGAATATTAGTGAATCAGAGAGACTTATGTTGCTGTGTTAAAATATCCAACTTGAGCAACTGAAGACGGAACAGTTGACTCCATTTCATGGCCAGCCAGCTCCATCACTTTGGATCTGAAGGTAAGGATAACGTCAAGCAGCAGGAAGACATTCATAGAATTGGGAACAATGAGTAGTCCCTGGAAACATACCTAGTGACCTACTTCTTCTCTGCCTCCTGAAGTTTCCAGTTCCTCCCAGCATAGCACCAGCCACTAGGGACCAAGCCTTCAGTTTTAGAGTCTTCATGAGGAGCACCTCGTACACAAACCATAATAAGTGGGGATTATGAGTAAAGAGTTTGACATCTTTTTTCAGGAATTTAATATAACTTCCTTTTATGGATCATTTTAATAATTTGTATTTCATAAAAAATTTTAAGTTTAATTGAATATATATTTTAGTTTATATTTTATCTGTATTTATATTTTCATTTTAATATCTAATTTGTATGTTTACAATATTTCCTTACTTAGGCCAGCGATTGGGTTTTGTATTTAATTGCAGATTTTAAGGAATCAAGTGCTTAAAATTAACTTATTTTTAGCATATTTTAATATGTTCTGCTTACATGTAATTTGTCTTCCTTAACCTTTGAACATGACATTTAATTCATTTAATTTTTTCCTTTTTTGCACTGAAATAGATACTAAGCATTTAGCACTTAACTCAGACCAACTTCTGCATTATAACACAAGAACAGAGTATATGAAGTTTTCATTATATTTATATTATAAATATTCCTTCAGTTTCTCAAGGAGAAGTGTGGAGGTAGGGAGAAGGGGGAGAGAGGGAGATTTAAGAACGTTCAGCACGCCCTCTCCTTGTTTGTCTGGCTGTCTTTACATTGCCACTCATGGCTTGGTACTCAGTGAGTGCTGCCTGCTTGTACTTTTAATTGTGCTTGTTATGCATGTGAAATGTTTACAAATGAAGCACAGACTATTGTAAGTTTAAATTATGTTTTCAGAGTGTGGGGTCTAATCATTTCAATCAGTTCCCTATTATTATTTATGCTGCTTTAATCGTTTTAGGCTGATAATAACTATTATTCTGCCATAGAGTGTAACAGATCAACGACGACAACCTTAATGCAACCAGTGCTTGTTTATATAGACTGCAGTTTCAATCCTGTTTTTCTTTTTCTGTTCCTTGTCTTTTCTCCTTTTCCCCTCCTTCTCCTCTGCCTCCTCTTCCAGCTTCTCTCCCTCCTCTGCCTCCTCCCCTAGCTACTTCTCCTTCTCTTCCTCCTCTGCCTCTTCCTTCTCTTTTCTTCTTCATGTTATTCTCTTCTTCTTCCTCCTCCTCCAGCTTCTCCTTCTCTTCCTCCTCTGACTCTCTTTTTTCTTCTTCATGTTCTTGTCTTCTTCTCCCTCCTCTTCTTCTTCTTCTTTCTCCTCCTCCCTTCTTCCTTCTTTCTTCCATATAAGCAAGGATCTAATTCTGTAGCCCAGGTTGGAAGCATGGAACTCTAAGCAAACACGTGTGCACCATTATTCCAGTTTTCTTTTCTTTTCTGCTTATTTTCTTTTTCTTTCTTTTTTTGTGGATTTTATTTATTAATTTTTGAAGGTATGTTTTTGGTGTGGTGATACATACTCATGTTATTATGTCTTTTTCCCCCCATAGATCCTTTCAAATATAGTGTATAGAATTCATCACTCGCCTCCCCTTAAACATCTGGGGGAGTTCTATGCCTAGTATATTATGAGGCAATATATTTCTGTTATTTAAACCATCCTCACAATAATTTCAGCAAAAGATACCAATACTTTAAAAGATCACTTCTTTTATTTTGGGGTATTATACTATAATTACATCATTTTCCCCTTCTTATTCCTCCTTCCAATTCCTCACATACTATCTATCATTCTTTGTTCTCTTTCAAATTCATCACCTCTTTTAAGAACATGGCACTCTCTCCAGTTAAATGTTGAAAGTTTTCATCTTAAGCAGTGTGCTCATGATTTCCATGATCACGTCTTAGCTGTCAGACAATGTTTCATAGCAATCTTCTTCCTGTGGCTCATATATTTTTTCCTACCCTGTCCTCTACAATATTACGTGTTTTTTTTTTTTTTTTTTTTTTGTGGGGAATGATATAAATATTTTATTTAGGACTGACCCATAAACATTCATTTATTCTTGGTCTCCAAATCAAAATGAAGCATCTCTACTGAAGGCTCAAAGCTACTTGATGGCAGTTTGGTCATATGCCCATTAAGCAAAGTAAGCAGTGAATTCCCTTATGGCATGTGACCTCTCTCCAGCCATTGTTTCTAAAATTGAGTTTACAGTAATAGGCAAGGGTATTAAAAGTTGCAAGAGAGAAGGACTGAGTTACACACCAAAGGAAGCCCATCAGAATAACATGTCTTAAAAACCAATATGCCACTAAATTGAAAAAAAAAAACCAGGTCTGTGACAAACAATGCGATGACTTATATCATGTAATTTGTTCTCACATGTGGAGTGGTCTTAAATCCACCGGGAAGTAGTTGGTTGCCTTAGGAATAGCCATGCTATGATGACAATAGTAGGCATAGCTAACCCAGCATATGCCTTCTATAGCACACAACTCTATAACCCAGAAGGACTGTTAGTCACAATTCTTCCCCAGAAATCCATTCGTACAATTTTGCCTAGGCAGTAAAATCTACCAGAGGTTGACAAACAGTGAGATCGGCTTTTGCATAGAATTTCCCATGGGAACTCTGGTTCCATAAAGTTCGTGTCACACTTGCTTTTGAGTAACCCCGACAAGGCTCATTTAACTTTATTTTCTCATCATTTTATTAGTTCTTTGAGAATTTTATATGCTTTGATTATATGTGCTTCCCTTCCCTGCATCTCCTCACAGATCAACCCCTCCATCACTCCATGCCCAAAAATATGTCCTCTTTTTTAAATGTTCATTTAATTTTAAACTGATCTTGTCTGATTTGTGCTG
>JADRCD010214437.1:1284-15448 GCA_019843815.1 Montemys delectorum | reverse complement strand
CAGGCTGGCTTTCTCCAACACTCACATTCTTCACCTGGAAAATGGACACCAGCAACTTCTATGTCTTTGGAATGTTCTGAGAATTAAATGACTTGGTGTCTGGAAAATACTTTGGATTATGCCTAGGATATAGAAAGTACCATAGAAGAATACATAAGACACATACACACAAGTGTATACATATACCCATACAGGTGTACACACACACACACACACACACACACTTTGAAGTCCTAATCCTACTGAGTTTACCACCCATGTGCTAGAATTTTAGGCATATGCCTCTACAGCTCCTTTATGTGATGTTTGAAACCGTGGCTCCGTACATGCTAGGCAAGGACTCTGCGGTCCTCATCGCCCTGGGAGGCTCTACACTTAGCTCCTAGGGAGGTGGGTGCAGGCTGATGGGGTGAGGAGCTAGGTGTGTTGTTGTAGCTGCAGCTCTTCTGGGCTGCTGTCACTAGGGAACTTATAGGAATCAGGAAACTGGCCTCTACCTTCAGGAGGAAGGAGAATAACACTTTCAGTGACTAACAAGGGAACTAAAATCGATTGAAAGAAGTGGGATGAGAACTCACACAGTGCTTTTTGCCTTCCCAGACTCATATCCTGCATTGAGTTCTGGGATTCTGACTTTCTATAGCTAGTGGCCAGTCCATGTCCCGTTTCTTAGTCACAGGTGAGCCCCGCCAGCACTGTCACTCTGCCTATGGAAGTGTCTCAGTTAGGTTTTCCTTGCTGTGAAGAGAGCACCATGGCCAAGGCAACGTTTAAAAAGGACAACATTGAATTGGGGCTGGCTTACAGTTTCAGAGGGTCTCATCATGGCAGGAAGAACGGCAGTGTGCAGGCTGACATGGTGCTGGAAAAGGAACTGAAAATTCTACATCCTGATCTGAAGGCAACCTGGAAGAAACGGAATCTTCTGCACTGGGCGGAGCTTGAGCACTAGGATCCCTTAAAGCCCGCCTACACAGTGACGCACTTCCTGTAACAAGGACACGCCTCCTAATAGTAGCACTTCCCATGGGCCACATATATTCAAAGCAGCACTAGAAGCTTAAGCTGCATTTCTGTATCAGTTACTTTTATGTCACAGTGACCACAGGATCTGATAGAAACAACTCCAATGGAAAGATTTCTAGTTCATGGCTTCTGTCTGTCATGGTTGGGAAAGCAGGATAGAACAGCTTAGGTCATGGTGGTAGAAGCATGTGCCAGAGGCTGTTCCCATCTCAGTGGGCTAAGAAACAAAGAATAAGGCATCAACAGGGTCTAACTTTCAGTGGCCAGCTCTTAGCATCCTGCTCCCTGCAGTAGGACACTGGCTTCTCAAGCCTCCACAGCCTCCCAGATTAATGTCAGCCAGGGTTAGGCATTTGAAACAAGCACCTATGAAGAAAGAACAAATTAGATTTAAGCTGAATGGTCTCTACCCATTGAAACCAGCCATCTCATCTAACGGACATCTGATCATGGCCCCATCCCTCTTTTCCCAACTAATCCAATCCCAACCTAATTCTTTTTCTTCCTCAAGTATAAGTAACAATGATGTACATAGCATTGAACGCAGAAAAGAACATGGCTTAAGCAAGTGGCTACTCTACACTAGCAGTGTGCCTAGCATTCACACACACACACACACATACACACACACACACACACACACACACACATACACACACACAGAGAGACAGAGAGAGAGATACACAGAGAGAGACAGAGAGAGAGACAGAGACAGACAGAGACAGACAGACAGATAGAGAGATAGACATAGACACACAGATGTAGAATATTTGTAATGTGATGAAAGTTTCATGGATTCAGTAGCCAAGTAAAGAACTTTACGTTGGGTAAGAGGCATACATTTTTTTCTCGGATTTCCATGCTGCCTCAAGACACTTTCCCTTAGCCCTGGGCGGCTCAGGGTCTCGATGACTCTAGCTCTTTTTATCTCTTGGTTTCTCATGCTCAGGAGCTCTGAACATTTCTTTCCTTCTTTTCTCTCAGCTTCTCTCTAAACCACATCAGCTCCTCAGGCTCAGCTTCTCTACCAAATGCGTCTCCAATGTATTATTTAAGACAGCAAAGGAAATTCAAGTCCACATCTCTGAACACCATTTTCACCCTAGTATATTAGACAGAAAAATGTCAGATAGGAAATACCTCAGCCGTGTGGTGGCAAGTGGCCAGGTAACAAGTTATTCCTATTAAACAAAACAAAACAAAACAAACACTGTAATTTTTGGTAACCTTCAGTCGACCATAGAGGTCCTTCTTTATAGGCAATCTGGGGCAGAAAAGAAAGAAGACTAACATCAGTGGCCTGCAGTTACTCTTACATTTGCAGAACCTGGGTTTTTCTGGCAACATATTAGCTCAGAAGGTGAGTAAGTGACCTGACTATCAGGGATGCCCCTCAAGCCAGAGTCACTGAGACTCTGGGAGGCTGAGGGCTAATGGAAAGTTTCTTGAGATAGAATGAAAATCTGAGAAAAAAAGAGCCCTTTACCCAATGTGAAGTTGTTTACTCAGTCACTTAATCCATATAACTTTTATCACATCACAAATAACCACAATAAATAAACATTTATTTATTCATTCATTTATTATTTATTAACTTCAAAACGATGACTTTCAGAACTTAAGTCAAACAGTTTCTCTAAGGACACATTGCTAGAAAGAGGCAGAGTCCAACCTGAGACTCAAGCAGGCTGAGGTAAAGCAAATGGCCTTTGTATTAATCATTCCTGTGTAGCTGCAGCAGGGCACAGAAGAGTCCAACCCAGGAAAGGTCCACCTTGGTTCCTGGTCCTGAAGGGTTAAGTCCATGGTTGCTCAGCTCCAGGGAACAAAGGGTGGGAGCATCAGGGCATCATGTGGTGGGAAGGTGGGCAGGAGAGAACCTTTCACTTAATAGTTGACCAGAAAAAAGGAGGGGGGACGAAGAGGAACTTCTAAGGACTTACCTGCACATCTACAGACCTGCTTCCTCCAAGTTACACCCCACTTGCCTAGAATTCCCATTGCCTTCCAAAATTTATACTACCAGTTAGAGATTCCAGCTTTCACATAGGGAACTGTGGGGACATTTCACATTTAAGCCACCGACAATCACATTTATGACCATACATCTCCATCCCTTTACATCCCTGGTATCAAGCTCTGCAAGTTACAGAGAGAAACTCACTGTGCATGCTGGAAGATACTTCACCAGGTATCACTTCCACGGGGCTGTCTGACAGGAGTGGTGACCACACGGGCCTGAGAACATGATGTATGACCTTCACATTTTACCCCTGCACAGCAAGCATGCCTGAGAAGACACCCAGAATTCCCTGCTGCTTTTAGTAATTCTTTGGCTGTGTGAAATGATGCCAGGAATGTCTATGGGACAATTGTCATGTACAACGATGTGGTTGAGACGTGGCCATTAGAAACTGGAAGCGATCAGACTCAATTACTGGATCATCACACTTTTATTAGGTCCGGGTACCGTCACCATGGTTTTCTGCCTGGGGCTTTAGCATCAAGCTTTGTCCATACTCTCCTATATTCTGGTGCAAAAGGAATATAATGTAGAAAGCGCATGGTTCCATCTGTGTGGATTCCACGTTAACTCTCAGGCAGCAGAGTCTAGCAAGGGGTTGGGTAGACCCGCACTGGAACATGCCGTATTTGTTTCCCTAAGTACTTCCTGCAAGATTTCACTCTGCAAAGCCTTCACTGAAAACTCTGGGAAACAAAATGGTGTCATTTACTGCCTGGGTCTTGACTCAGTTTACATCCCAGAGCTATCTTATGCATCGGTTAGGTGCCAGGTACTACAGTGACGCTGTGGTTCTAACACCAGTAAGTGGTGGTCCTTCTTTTTATAATGTTTATGGTCAAATTTCAGAAGACAGTATTATGCAAAAATGTCACAAGCAGAAAATACTGTAGGGGAAACAAAGCAGGTCGAGGGAAAGCCTGCCGGGACAGGAAATGTTGTAACTGGGTTCCAGAAGTGTAAATGAATACTACTCTTGTGGCGCTTACACTGAGGCTGCTATCAGAAAGGAAGACATCTGCCTGGGAGTTGAACACCTGGCTGATGCTACTGTTTCCTGGTTGTGTCCCCAAGAAATGTCTTCCTTTCTCTGAGAGTGAGTGCTCTCATCACTAAAGCAGGAGGAATTAAGGGCTGGGGAGATGCCACAGTTGATAAGTGCTTGCTGCTCATGTACGAGGATGCCCAGAACTCTTGTTAGAAGCTGATATTGGTGCCATCTGTCTGTAAGGCAAGCTCACTCTGAACAGTGAAATATGTGCTGTTTCCATAGAACTTAGTAAGCACAAGGATGGGAGACACAGAACACAACACAGCCAGTGATAGTGCAGCGTTTGAGGTTCCCTCCTATCCCATGCATGGTCATGTAGCTATGTACTAATCCTGGAGAAGTACCCTCTCCTTCAGCACCCTACACTGGCTGTTCAGCACCGCCTTGGGTACAGTGATGCCACTGTAAATAAGAGGGACTTGACTTTACCCTCAGGTTCCAGGGGTCATGACAGGAGTAGTTATAAGTGAATTGCACAAAACCCATGCATAACATGATGTAAGAAAAAATGCCACAAAGAGGGTAAACTGAGGTCATGAGATGGAGTAGGATGGCTTCATCATAATGGTCACAACGACACAGGCCTGACTTGCTGTTTGTCCCCAAACTGATGCTCAGTGACAGCTTATGCTCCAGGACCTGTTGGGTGACAGCTCATTTAGACAATGCAGCAGACTCCCTTCTAATCCACAGTTCCACTCTCTATAGTTTCAGCAACCCATGGCCAAGGTTGATCCACAAACATTAAGTGAAAAATTCTAAAGGTGAATCTTAAGTGCTCAGTTGCAAAATGTTGTAGACAACATATGACATCTCATACGCCCACAGGGAAACACAAATCATGTTTAAGCACTGTATCCACACTGTATATGTTACTTACCCTTCAGTTATGTGGTAGACATCTCACTTGTCATGATCCTGAAATGTTTGTGTTAAATCACAGTGTCTTAAAAGTCATCAGGGGAGGTTGGATTCCCCTTATAAGGGCTAAGTAGATAGGAGAACGGGAAGGTAGGAATCAGTGCAGAATGACCACAGCTTCTGCAATCATCGGAGTAGAAATGGGTGAAAGAGTTAGAGAGACACAGGCATAAAATCATTGTTTGTGTATTCAAGAGAGAAAGGTCGTAAGCATGTCTTGATTCAGCAAACTCTGTAGTAAGGAAGATTGTAGGATGAGTTAATGATCTGAGGATGAGATCCAGGGCTAGTCTGGGTGTTACGTCTAAGGTTAGTGCTTGGTATATATAAGTAACATCGCCTAGGCAAATGGGCATTGCAAATCTGCCTCATAGGGAAGTCTAGGCTAGAATGATAAGATTTTGAGCCATGAGATTTCAGATCATATTGATTGCATGAGACTGAGAGGGAGTCTAGATAGAATATAACAACCATTGGGGGAAAATGAGATTGGCTTATATATTCTCTAACATCAAGTACTCAGTATCTCACATGCACATGCATGCATGACTGCAAGCACCAGCTGTGGACTGTGAATGGAAGATGACAGCTGTTTGCACTTTGGATCTGATCTATATAAGTTTGGTAACTCTAGACAAGTAACTCCATCTCCCTGAGCCTACTTCCACTGTCCATAAAAGCAGGCACTGTTGTGTTCCAAGGCTGCCAAGGAGATCAGCAATTGTAGCCGCCCAGTGGCCACATGTACGAATGGGTTAGTAAAAATTACACTAGACGTGGTGTGTTTCAATCTGCCATCTTTCATTCAATTCTCTTTGTTACAAGCAACACCAGGTAGAATAGGTAAGGCAAAACCCCTCTCCCAAGTTCGTCAGCAACTTGGCCCAATCAGCAACTTCTCCTTCAGTCTCTGGAGGTGGGACTTCCGGTGTAACTGGAACTTGGAGAGAGGCGTGGTTATCTGTGGCAAGGCGGGGTCTGAAGAAGCAGCCATCAGCTGAAGGAGGGTCACAAGCAATTATGTGTGTCAACCTCTAATCACATCTTGAGATGGTGGCTTCATGACTGTTTTCCCTCCCAGATTCATCCTGCTTTCCCAGTCCATGTCTGCAGTTCTGCAGTTTCCTTGATTCCTGCCACATTGCTTCCTAATCTCATCCCAGACCCCCCAGCAGCAAAGGCAAACTGCTGCTAACTCTCTGGGATCTCTCGATTTCAGATATCTTGCCCCCAAGTAATATCTGGCTCATCTGAGCAATCTCAAAACTTCTCATGTGTAAAACAGACAATTTGGGATGAGCCACTTTCTAAGCTGCATGCTAATAAGTGGTGTTCTTATTGTTATTATATTTGCTTTCAAATCAGCGAGTATTCTGATTAGATTCTGCAGATGCAGATGATATTAGCCAGTGGTGTGGAGACGATAAAAGCTATTCTTAGGCAATCTCTCTCTTGATTAGTCCCTGATGCTTATTTGATAGTTGATGACGTCAGGAGATAATCTTGCAATGCTGTCAACAGTGTTTGTGAGCTGATGGCGAGACTGAGAATAACCGTGTGGTGCCACCGTAAATTTTCCAAGCAGTATCTTAACTTCAGCATCCTCTGGAAACCATTTCTGAGGTCTGGCCTGAGCCAGGCACTTCTCAAAGGTTGTGTGAGGAACAGGAGAGGATGCGTTGGGATCTCAGGTTGAGGATCCACATGAATTGGGCTCCAGAGTGGTCTTTCCTTTCCTTTTTTTCTATGTGTAGATATTTAATTGTTTTCAGCCTCCATGCCTTCATGGGTAGTCTAGGGAAATGATATCCTTGCCTTGTGTATTATTGTAAGGGTTCTATAGAATGTTGCATGTAAAAGATCAATGATTTTAGTAGGGTTAGCAAGGCTATCCCACAAATGCCAGTAGCAGACATCTTAATTAAATGCATACAACAAGTCTTTCATGCCATCTTCTCTTTCTCAACTTCTCCAAGCTAAAGCTCAAAGAGAGGGAATGACTGTTATGAAGACTCAAAAGTGGCAATTTAACTGAGCTTGAATTTGAATCTCAGCCTTCCTACCTTGGCATTAGTGTCTTTATACTATGTCCAAACACCAAATGTGTGTCTGAAAGCTAACAAGCAAAGCTATATAAAGATACATGCTACCCTAGGCTCTAAGCAGACAGATAAACAAAGAGTGCAAAGACCCATGCTAAGGCTTGAGGATGGAGCTTGGTTGATAAAGTGTCTATCTAGATCACACAGAGTCCTAAATTCAATATCCAGCATCCGTTAAACCTAGGTGTGGTAGTGGGTGCCTTGGGTCCCAGAACTCCAGAGGTAGAGGCAGGAGGATCAGGAACTCAATGTCATCTTCAGCTACATAGCAAGTTTGAGACCAGCCTGGACTTCAGGAGATCTCCATCTCAAAACAGCAGCAACAAATAAACAAACAATCCCCCCGCCCTCCCCCAAAAAGCAATAATAAGAAACAAAGAAAGTGTGATTTTCCAGAAGGTAGATTTACTGTATTCAAGAGCTGATATTCACATATATCAAATATTTATTAATTTTTTTCAGAACTATCTCAAGCTGGCCCAGACATAGAAGTAAATAATAGTGGTATACAGTGTGAGACATAAGCCTCTGCCTTGAAAAGTATGAATTATATGGAAAGACTGATACAGGGCAAAGAAATTGATGCTAGAACATTTTGTCTACAATCTGGAATCATTTGTGCATGCATCTGCACATGGTATGTAGATGATGAGTTGTGCTGCTAGTGAGCAACAAAATGAAGTAAGAGACCAGGGTCACATCAAATACAGTCTCTCCAAAATGTCAGTTTTTCTCAAAATAGACCTATCTATCACATGACTCAGCTCTACCTTCAAGTAGGACTCCAAGTCACCATGACTCAGGGATATGTGCATTATTTGTACACTATTCATGGAATACAAGAAATAGAACCACTCAAGATAGCCTTCAACAGATGAATGGATAAAAATTACGTACCTATATGCAATAGACATTTTTAGCCATAAATAATGAAATCATGTTATTTGTAGAAAATGATAGATGAAATGAAAATCATACGTAAGTGAAATAAGACATTTTCAAAGAAATATGAAATGCGCAATCACCTTTATTATCTCAGCTATCTCACTGGCCTACAGAATCTAGATTTAAACTCTGTGTGTGCATGTACATGAATGCATGGGAGTGTGCATGTGTATGTGTATATATGTGTGCATGTGTGTGTACGTGTGACCATGCATGCATGTATGTGCATATGTGCATGTCTGCATATGTGTGCGTATTTGTACATGTGTGTGTGCATATGTGCATGTGTAGATGTGTGTGCATATGCATATGTGTATGTCTGCATATGTGTGTGCATGTGTGCATATGTGTGTACATGCAGATGATGAAAGCAGAAAGGGAAACAAGAATGGAAGTGGCAATCTTAGAGAAGGTGGAAGAATGGAGATCAAGGCATATGCATCTGGCATGAAAGCAGAGTGGAGGGTTATTTGGGAGAAGAAGGGGACCAGAGAGATGGGGAAAGGCAGAGGATGGTCCAGGATGAATGAAGTAGGACTAAGTATTGTCATAAGTATTAAGAACACCACAGTAACACCCATCATTAAGTATACTAACTGAACGTTCATCAAAAGGAAATATCAAGTTTTAAAATCAGTATTTCTTGTTCAAAGTGAAATGTTCTCCAATGACATCTTATATATGCGTGTCATCTACCTTGAGCACACGTACCTGATTAACCTTTACTATTCTTACTTCGTCTTTACTCTCATGTCTTTCCTTTCTTCCTAAGCTTCACATATGAAAACAGCATGAGATTTATTTGTATGAAGTCTTCTGATTTCGGCTGGCAATCTCCAGTTCCTTACAGTTTCCTACAAGTGACACTCTAGCTTTTTGCGGCAAGGAGCACCCATTCAGGGCATACACCACATTTCCCTTTCCATTCTATTTCATGAGTCCCTAGGCTTATTTCACAACCCCACAGTGGTGAAACCTTAGCTTTTGTTATCACTATTACTGTTGTTGATATTCCTTAAAGGAAATTGAGGTTTCTCTAGATGAATCCAGAGATACGGTGAGGAAATGTGTTGAGGCTATAAAAATGTTGCTTCACCTTAGTGAAGAGACAGAAACCTTCCAAGAAGCTGACCAACCATGGCAGAAGCAGCCTTCAAGAGGGCTAGCCTGGCAGCATGAAAGCTGGCCTATTAGTCTGGATATCACACATGGAGATGACAGAGGAAGGATCTGCTTATCAAGCTGGGTTATGTAACTCTCATGAAACTTCATAATGAGAATCTGATTCTCCCTCCCCCAATGGCTCTAAAGTGACGATGTTTGTTTGTGATGTGGAGTAAATCTAGGGCACTTGTTCCAAAAATAACCACAGTACGGCAGCAGAGGGAGGAGGTGGGTTGGGCATATATCACCTTGCCCTTGACCCGCTCCTCTTGTACCTCTCGGGGCCAGGCAGGATCAGGGACTAGAAGATATAGTCTTTCTGACCCACACTTGACCTTCTGAAGTGTCTCACTGAAGCCATTTCTGTCACTCAGCCTGGATCTGGAGATCCAGCTTCGTGGACACTCCCAAGGAAGGACTCCATGACTTTGGCCAGAGCAATCATCTTAGGAACACTTAGCCCACCCTTGTCAATGTTCTACACAGTCCCCACAGTAAAAAAAAAAAAAAGGGGGGGGGGGGGCTCTGCTCTTAAGGATTGTCGTAAATCTTGGAGACCTCTGTAGACTGTGCGTGTTGAATTGATTTACCTTTAAGCAACATAAAAGCTCTGGAAAGAAAGAAACTGCATTTTGTCCATATTTGTATTTCTGTCAGCCCAGTACAGAGCTTTGAACATAATGCATGCTCAATGAATATGCAATGAATGAATAAATGAGTTAATGAGCAAACATTTGAATGATACGACCACTTTATTCATTCAACAAATAGGCATTTTCTGAGTCTCTATTTCAGTTTGGTTGTTACAGCAGAGGGATTAAATTTAACGCAATTGGTAGTGTGTGGGTATGAGTTTAAGAAATATCAAATGGAAGGATGGGAAGAGGGAATAGGAAAGAGGGAACTAGGACAATGAATAAGGGCAGGAAAGAGAAAAGAAGGCATTTGTGGATAGTGGATGCTGGAAATACTTACATGTACCAAAACACAGAGAGGGAAACTGAAAGAGTTAAATGACCTTGTATAAATGAACTGGAAAGCCGGGTGGTGGTGGCACATGCCTTTAAACCCAGCACTTGGGAGGCAGAGGCAGGCGTATTTCTGAGTTCGAGGCCAGCCTGGTCTAGAAAGTGAGTTCCAGGACAGGCAGGGCTACACAGAGAAACCCTGTCTCAAAACAAAACAAAACAAAACAAAACACCAAAAAACCAAAACAAACAAATAAAAACAACCAAAAAACAAAATAACAGAACAAAGAAAAAAATGAGCTGTGGGATACTGACCTCCCCTGTTGCTCAGTTATCCACAAGGTGGTCACAAAATTTGTAATGGCCCTTCATTTAAAAGGTGAAATGTAATTCCTTCATTTCTAGTCCATGTAGTATATGCATCTAACTCAAAGAGAATATGGTGGATAAGGTGAGGTTTGATTCTGAAACTCCACACAGGATTAGAGCATCCTTCTCATTTTCCTCCTCCTTCTGTCTGCCTCCTCACTCCACTCTTTCTTCTCTTTCCTTCCTTCCTCTGCTTATCTCTTTCTCCTCCTTTTCTTCCATTCCTTCCTTCCTTTCTTCTTCTCCCTCTTTGGTACAGATCCTCCAGCAGCAATCCAGGCCCCAAATGTTTGCAGTCAAGGTTAACATCTCAATTGTGAACTTCTGAGAGGTTTTAAGTCAGAACCACTCAGAGGAGCCTCTTAGGTCCTGACCCATTTTAAGAGAGCAAATGTTTGAAGCTAAGTTTGGAGGTTGTTAGTTTTTGTAGCAACTGAAAACACAATTTCACCCTATTCTTAGTTTCTACCTGTATCAGTCAGGGTGCCATTGGGAAATGATTACATAGAGGATCTATTATAGATCAACAGAAGACAGCCAGATAATAGATGAAGGGGGAGGGAGGACGGAAGGAGGGGTGGGAGGTGCTACAAGGTTATGTCCTTATCAATGATGATTTCTCCTTAAATGGTACCTATTCAGCTGTTGCCCTTGTGGCCAGTGTTGAAGCTTGAACTGTTCTGTGTGAAGTAGGTTGATATAAAGAGGAAAGGGAGACCCGAAGCAGCATGAGCTTTGGAAAATTAGCTAGAACTCACGATGAGTGGCTATGGTCCTGATAGTTCTCCTTGATCCCAACCCTAATACCGTGGGTGTCCTGTCCTGGATGTCCTTTGTCATGGAGTTAAGCAGGTGGAGTTGGCCCAGGAGTTAGAAAAGTTGAAAGAGGATCCAGCAGATACCAGAGGAGTGTCCAGGAACCTATCCCAAAGAGACCAGGCAGCATACAGATGTAGAAAGCTCTGCTCTTCCCTATCAAGAATGAAAAAGGTTGATATGTTCCTTCAGGTCTCCTGTGAAAGGAACTCTGTGGCCACCCCACAAGGAGAGTCAACACAGCAGAAACCCATTACCCTTTCTTTCAGGTTCCATCCATACTCAAGTTTTCAACTGACATAGATATCTTGATGACTTCCAAATTATCTGCAGTTCAAGCTTTTGCCCAAACCTCATGAAAGCCACCCTTTGAAGGGGAAGCCGCAATAGGGAGGCATACCCATACATGGGGGCACATGTGACACGCTGCCCTGGAGATGGTTTTCAGAAAGAGGGGGAGATCAGTAGAGGTTGTCATGGACTCTGAGGGAAGCAGAAAGGAATGTGTGAAAGTAGTGCAGGAGTCAGTGTAACAGGATGCTCACTTGTTTACTGGGTGGTTGGAGGGTCTTTAGGAAGAAAAGAAAATGGTGTTTTCAGGGATCAATGGAAGACAGGAAACATTTGTCACTGCTAGTGTGGGTCAGGCATCTCTGCTTCAGGGACAGTGACAAAACTGTAGCATCACCAAGAACAGACAGGAAGGGTGTCTGGCAGGCAGAACAGAATTCAGTTTTACTCTCCAGCCAATAGGAAGCTGTCAAAAGCTTCTCTGCTGGGTGATGGCATGGTTGGAAATTTATTTTAGAGATACCACACTCTCAAGTATGCTGATAAAAAATTAAAGGTGAGTCAATATTAGAGGCAGAGAGATCTGTTATTAGACTGTCACAGTAATTCATGTAGGTGATGACAAGAGGTAAAATCAGCTGAGGATGGAGAGCAACATCATGCAAGAAGGTCCAGGTGAGAAGGAAAGAAAGAATCACTGTCACTGTTGGTACTTTGTGGTGGAGAGTGAAGGCTGAGGAAGCTCTGCTTAAGAAAGTTCTGGTAAAAAGAAAGTGCTTGTGGCAGGAGGAGGAAGGTATATGTGTTTCCATTAGTTGGGTTGAAGACAAGCTGTGTCTTCAACAAATCTAGAAGACGTGGCAAACAAAGGTATTTGTGTGCTGGTTATTGCTGTGAATTGTTTGTTTTTGCTATATCAGTTACTTTCCTCTTTGTTGGAAAAAGGCAGCTTCATGGAAGATTTATATTGGCTTTCCATGTGATGGTCCAGCCCAGGACAATAGGAGAGGCATGGTGGTACAAACACAGGCAGCTATCTAGTCTGACTGCATCAGCAGTCAAGAAGCTGCGAGAGATGGATGCTAGTGCTCAGTATGCTTCCTGCTTATTAAGTCTCGAACCTTAGCCCACATTCAACATCTGTCTTCATCCCTCAACTAATCTGGTCTAAAGACTCCCCCAAGGCATGTTTCCATGGTAACCTAAATGGCATCAAATTGGCAGTGGAGATTAAGTGGAGATTAAGCAGTACACTTGCTTTATCACCTATTATTGATAACCATGGGTCTGTGGTTTTACTCTGATGGTTTACACTCATCTTTTACTCTTTCTGTTAAAGCAGGGAAATGCCAAGCCCAGTACAGTTCTTCCTAGGCCTGAAGGCAGCGCCAGTGCTGACTGCTTTTCTTCTAGATTAGGCTCATCTAGAGCTCTGGTGGATTTGGGTTGCTAAGGTTGCATGAGGGCAGATGCTGGTGGGTATAGAATTTGGTCTGTGATTTAATCTTTCAGTGGTAGATTTTGGATTATAAAGCCTTATGCTTATGTTGATTATGCTAAAATGGCTCATTTCACCATGTTCCTCTTTCTAATGGTAGCTGTGACTCTCAAAGCCAGTAAAATGTACTCTGCTTCTGTAAGTTGGCCCCAACTTTTCCCCCATTGTCCTGAGCATACGAAAAAGGCCACGAGCAACAATCTTTCTAAAACATTCTTTCCATTCTTCAGGTCAAAAGTCCACATGCCTCTGTGTGCATGTGTGTATATCTCTCTTCCATTTGTGTGCACGTATGTATGTAGGTGTGCATATGTATGTGTGCCCATGCTTGTGGAGGCCAGAGGTTCGCACTGGTGTCATCTGTGGTTGCTCTCTGTCGTTTCTTGGAATATGATCTTGCTCTGATCTTGGAATCCACCTATTGTCTAGAATAACTGGTCAGAAAGCCCCATGGATCCTCCTGTGCCTGCATCTGTGGTGCTATGATTATTGTAGCATGCCTTTTTATATGGGTGCTGGGACTCTGAACTCAGTTCTTCATCCTTGTGTGGTAAAAGCTTTACCAGCTGAACCATCTCCTTAGGCATTATATACTGTTCTTCTGTGAACTTAGCTGATGAGGGAGGTCTGTTCTCTATCCTGTCTCCTGCTGTTCCTCCCTCTCCATCATCTCCTGCCTGCATGGGTCCCTGGCAACCAGATAACCAGAAATGTTACGTCCATATGCTACCACTAGAATCTCTGTCCCCTCCCTCTGAAATGGTATCTAGTATTTCTTTTAGATTTAGGAAGAAGCAGACAGGGAAGAGCTGTTGGAGTTAAGTGAGCCTGGTCAGTTTCTTCCTCAAGCAGAAACAACGACACAGAGAGAAAGAAAGAGGCAAGAGAAAGGCACAGAGAGAAAGAGGCAGGAGAAAGAAAGGCACAGAAAGAGGCAGGAGAAAGAAAGGCACAGAGAGAAAGAGGCAGGAGAAAGGCACAGAGAGAAAG
>JADRCD010214436.1:4493-46086 GCA_019843815.1 Montemys delectorum | reverse complement strand
CACACACACACACACACACACACACACACACACACACACTTGGGCATACAGACACTACATGTTAAATTTATTGATTAAACAATGTCTGCCTTGAAACTAGAGCTCTACACTCAGGTTGTTTTCTGAGAGGGAGAGGGAAGCAGAGGGGAAGCACACTATGAGATGACCCTTACAATTTTATTTTTATGTAAAAACCTTTAGTCTCAACTAGAATGTTTTATTTATTTTAAGAAAATAGGAAAAACATTAACATTACTTTCTCCACCAGGTATTTATATATTTATGCAGAAAAATATGTACATTTACACATATTTATATGCACAGCACACTTCTTCTTCTGAAATCAGGTAGAGTTAGATTCACCTTGCTAGCAGCAACAAACCCGTGATATGATCTCCCAGTGCAATTTCCCTCTTCTGTTGCTTTGCTTCAACGATAAAAGCCTAATATTTAATATCTTTGTTTTCAAAATTATTTTAATTTTAGCAGGAAAAGTAGATATTTTACTTCAAGTAAATTTTGACCCTTGGTCAGGACATGCTTTTTTATTTTTCTCTTGAAAGTTCTCCTTCACCTAGTCATGCCAGTCCTCGGATAGAGGAAGTAATGAAACCCGAAGTCGTGTTTATACCTAACTGTGTTTTGCTTTTTCTCGCTTCAGTTTTCACATGTGAAAAAGGCTCATCAAGGAAATAAAAATGAGTGCAGAAATTCCAAACCATAATTTAATTTATAGAGTTTCATAAAACAGTATTCATGAAAAATTCAAGTCTGCTAACATCTTTTCAGTACTTCCTGGCCAACTCAGGACAGATTGGAAACGTTAATTCCATGTCTTGTGCTTTTCCTGTAATGTCAGCATTACAACATTGCAGGCCTTCACAATACAAGAAGAAAATATTTTATATGATTTGTTTTGCTGATTTTTTGGTTTGTTTGTTTGTTTGTTTGTTTGTTTGTTTGTTTCGAGACGGGGTTTCTCTGTGTAGCCCTGGCTGTCCGGGAACTCACTCTGTAGACCAGGCTGGCCTCGAACTCAGAAATCCGCCTGCCTCTGCCTCCCAAACGCTGGGATTAAAGGCGTGCGCCACCACTGCCCGGCTTGTTTTAGTTTTTTAATTGTGCATCTGTTTGTGCGTCTTTGTACAGGTATGTACACAAGAATGTGGTGCCCAGAGAGGTCACATCTGATACCACAGAGCTGGACTTACAGGAGGCTGCCAACTGCCTGATGTGGGTGTTGGGAATCAATGAGGTTCTCTGTTAAAGTACCAAATGCTCTTAACTCTTGAACCATCTTTCCAGGCCCTAAGGAGTAGCTTCCTCATGCTATGTTCAAAATCTGCTACTACTGATAACAAAAGAATCTTACTATACTAGTTCCAGCTAACATGTTATTGAAATTCCATAGTATATGTTTTAGTTTACTCTCTCTGTGAAAAATGTTGTGACCAAAAAGCAACCTAGGGGAGGAGGGGCTATTTCATGTTAGAGCTTATAGTCCATCACGAAGAGAAGTCAGGGCAGGAACTAAGGGTGTAGTGGGTTTGGTCTAATGCGGCTTGTATTATGTTAATTTGGGTCCTCAAAATTGCTCGAGAATCTTCACATGCATATGCAAGACACTGAGGGACCCTGCCCCCAGTTAGTTTTGATTGGTAAATAAAGTTGCCGGCAGCCAATGGCTAGGCAGGGCAGACAGAGGAGGGACTTTTAGGATTCTTGGGCAGGGGACTTAGGAAGGAGAAAAAAGAGATATCCACCATGTGTGGGGGGGATGGGGGGGAAGAATCAAGACTGCACGCCTGAGATGGTGCAGGACAGACAGAGAGCATAGATGCCATGTTGGAGCCAGCGAGTGGCCCTAGGAGGGTTGCCCAACTGGGACCAAGCTGCTGAGATGGAATGTAGATCTTAGTAAGTAATGACTTGGGAATGTTGGCAGGAGATGGATAGCCACATGCAGCTTAGGAAGTGGCCCAGCCATGGAGCTATTAAAGACATATATCAAAATATAAAGGCTGTGTGTATGCGTCTTTCATTCGGGAGCCCAAAACGTTGGGGCAGGTATCGAGGAATGCACCCGTCTTGTCCAGGATCAACTTGAGTGCTAAATTGGGTACTTCAGCACAATATAGGAACCTGGGAGGCAGGAACTGAGGCAGAGACCACAGAACACTGCTTATTAGCTTGTTCTCAGAACATGCTCAGTCTGTGTTCTTGATGTTCTTATACAACCCAGGCCTAGGGATAGAAGTGCCCACAATGTACTCTCACACTAGCCATCAGTCAAGAAAATACCCCACAGACATGCCGTAGGCCAGTCTGATAGAGGCAGTTCCACAGCTGAGAGTCTCTCCTTTTAAGAGACTTTAGTTTGTCCTAAATAGATAAAATATAACCAACACAACATATTATGAGTGTAGAGATGAAGAAAAGCAAAGCAAACAAACAAACAAAAAACAGGGCAAAACCTGGGCTGGCTAAGGCCTTCTAATTCTCATAAACAAATTTAGACAAGCAGCTTTTCCAGTATTACCAAGAGGAAATATTAAAGCATGAATTATATTTTATGTTTTTGATGGGGCAATGTACTAAGTAAGCACTTTGTACAAATCATCTCATTATATTCCAAAGAGATCTGTGAAATAAGTTTTATTACAATTATTTTCTCTTTTAAAGATTGAAAAAAAAGGCTAGAAAATGCCACATGCTAAATTTAACTCAGACTCTAGTCTTCGGCACTCGAGATCTTTCTGGGAACTCCTTGAGAAGGAGATACAAACCGAGGAAATGATTCCACTGACCTTTACAATTTTTTGTCTCTACCTAAGTTATTCATCACCTTTGTGAGTCAGTACGGTTAGATGGGAATGGAAGGTTCTCTTAGGAAGTCCCTCCCTCTTTCTCTACCTCTTCCCATCCCTTCGAATCCAAAGCATTTTTTTTTCTTATTTGACAAAGAGCAGACACGTTTAATATACCCAGAAACTCCAGTGACTTTTGTCCCTGTGGCCACACCTCCACACAGTAGCCCTGTTCTTTAGAAAGCCAGGACATCAATACCTGTGCAGCCATCTGACAGCACTCAGGGCTTAACAGAGATGGGAGCCTTGGGTTGTTGCTGTGGCATGGGACCAGGAGATATAGCCTACCCAGTCCCCTGGCCTGGGCAGAACTCGAGAGTGACCAGACCACTCCTGATCAGTGTGGTTGAACTGGCCCTGGTGTTGTGGTTGCTGGAAAGGAGGCCCAAAAAGCATGAGCTAGGAGAGGTAGAAGGCTGAAAAACTCAGCTATCACCCAAGCCCAGATTCAGGGTTTTGAGTTGGCCCACCCCAACATCTACCCTGCAGATCCAAAGCTGCAGGATCTCCATGGCGCAGGTCAACAACAGGATATCCAAATGTCGTGCAGGTCAGGATCCAGAATTAATAAAGCAGAGGTCTCAAACAAGATGAATGACTCACTGCAGTGAACATTGACAAGCAAAGATGTTGGACAAAAAGGTTAAACTGTGTGACACACACTGTGACACACCACAGCTTTCCCAGTGAAGTGTTTCTGTTGTTTGATTTTTGTTTGGTTGGTTTTTTTTCATTTTGTTTTATTTTCACTTATTTTTTTTTATTTCGGGGGGTGTTTTGGGGGGGGGGAGGTTGCACAGGTAGAGAGTGGAGATGGGGGATGGGGAGATGAGTTTAGATTAGGGTATATAATGTGAAATTCACAAAGAATCAATAAAAGAGGGGGTGTCTCTGCTGTGACATTTAAGAACAGGTTTGTTAAGGACTGGAAGGATTATCAGAAAAGGAAACAGAGGGATGAGGGTGGGTAGAGGCTATAGACATGCAAGATACTAACGACAGAGAGAGAGAGAGAGAGAGAGAGAGAGAGAGAGAGAGAGAACAAGTGAAGGCAAAGGAGAAGAACAAGACCTGTAGACACCCCTTCAGTTCCTTCCCTTTCTAGAAGGTGACTTTTGAAAAGAAAGGAGCACTCCAAAACCCAGCGTGTAGCAACAAATTCTCACAGTTGCTCTAAGCCTCTCCAGCTCCTGTTAGTGGCTCCAGAAATACAGTTTTGCTGGCTGGCAGCTCCCTGCTGTGGGTAAGTGAGCACGTTTAGGTTGTCCTGACACTGCTAATTGGGAGGTGCATTTTCTCCTGGAGCAAACAACGAAATGCAGCAGATAAGAACCACTTATACAAACTCCCATTCTCCAACCCCTACACCACAATACACTCAACAAGGGTTCACAAAAAAATTCTCTCTGGCTGGTAGATGACTGGTTGTCAAGTCCATCTATTTGAATAGTTCTTGAGATCACATTTTATGGTGTTTAGTTTTTCTAAGCAGATCATCGTTGTTATTGCTGACATTAGCCATTATCAGCTTAAAGGAAAAGCTCACTTGATTCAAGAGCTTTAGGTAAATCTCCCCTTTAGCTCTCTGGCAATTTCAGTCTCAGTGGCCTAGAGAACTCAAGCTAGGGGCAAGCAATCTTGTTTCTAATTGATCTCACTCAAGAAAAACCGTTGGAAGACTCATCTCTGTCCAGTGAGTAGATGAGATCCCAGGCTATGAGGTTCCCAAGGGCTGAAGTGGACAAAGTCCTTATACCAATGAATATGAAGTGTGGATGCGAACTGTAAAGAGGAGACAGAGCCCTCACAATTAGACACAGCCTCTACTCCCCCTTCGCTGCACAGTAGCAAGGCAGCAAGGCTGGAACCATGTGAGTTCAAAAGGAAATTCAAGAGTAAGGTGACCTAGGAGGTGCCAGTTGTTCTGTTTCTGAAATTACAGAAGAGGACAGTTCCAAAAATATACAATGTCATCATTTGCATTGTGAATATGTCACTGGAAGGCCTATGTATTAATGACTTGAGCATCAGGGAGGTATTATGAGAAGGTGGGTGGATTATTAAATATATGGTAGGAGGTATTCATATCACTGGGTGCATATCTTTGAGAGGATTAAAGGACATCTTTTATTATGCTATGGGCAATAAATAGGGCATATGGTTTTGCTCTCCCATGGGCTCCTGGTATGACATGGTTAGTGCCTAACCAAAGCCCCCTAAAAAGGGATCTATTGGTTGTAGGTTGGAATCAGTAAAATTGTGATTCCTCAAAATACCCACTCAGTATGTGTGCACAAGTGTGTGCAAATGTGTATGTGTCCATGTTTGTGTGGACGTGTGTATATGTGTGTGGATGTGTGCATATGTAGATGTCTGTCTAATTTTGTATGGTTCATTTAATTTGGTTTTCTTAAGTGGGCCTTCAATTTATGTCCTCATAAGTTAGTTATTGAAGATATTTGGTTACAGTAACAGAAAGCTCATCAAGACACATGTCTATTTAGATCAATTGTCTGTCCGTTTTATTTTTTTATTTATTTTTTTCTTTTTTGTTTTTTTTTCTGTATCTTTTACTTGACTGAAATCTCCTTGATCTGAAATTGTTAATTTAGAATCCCCTGGTAAGTGTATCTAGTCACTATGATACCGAAATAGAAAAAAATGACTGAAATAGGACAAATGGCTTACATGGGTTTGCAACTGGAGTAGAGCCACTATCAATATAATGTATCTATAAGATACATTATCTATATAATATACATTATATGATATACATTATACATATATGTATACATACATATACAGACACACATGTACATGTGTGTGTATATATATATATATATATATGTATGTATATTGTATTAGGTATGTATGTATGCATATGGTATTGGATAAAGTCAGGGATGCAAAAGGGCCTTGGACAACCAGTGATGTCTTCAGTCTGTGATAAGACACGGTCATTTAGTGACATAGGTCAAAGAGTGATCCAAGCCTCAAAGGAGACTTTATTTGTAGTAGATTCTTCTACTCAGCAGGACCTGCATCCTGAATAAATGGAAATGGGTTGGAGTTTCCCCAAGAGAGAAATGTGCTCCTAGCTACTCTAGACATCAGACCATGAAGTCCGTTTGAGAGTAGAAGACAGGAGACCTTATGGGAGAGCAAAGGCTTCAGATGTATTTTAAAGAAACATGTAAAACATTTTACCTTTTTAAAAATCAGTAAATGTGACAAGCAGGATGATAAAATTTATAGTTATTCATTAATGACTAGAAATATCTAGAAGTGACAGGATATGTTTGATTAAAACAGAGTGGATTCTTCTTTTAGAATTGTCTACACACCTGTAAGCCCATGCAAACGAGCATCTCTTGTATTTCTCATACATAAGGACTTGAGATTGATTCCCAAGTATCCACATAAAAGTCAGATATGATGGTGTATACTTATAATTCAAGCACTAGCTGGTAGAGACAGGTGGATCCATATGGTCAGTGGCTACTCAATCTAGCAAAAACAAAACTTGAACGCAAGGTTCTGTGAGAAACTATGTGTCAAAAATCAGGTGATTGTGGTAGAGGAAGACATCCCACATCAATCTGTGGCATGGCCATTTTTATGAACAGGGGAGTGTACTTGCATATTCATATGTATGTACACACATGCACCATATGTATATATGTGCCATACACACTTACAGATAAAACAGAAAAGTAATGATCATAAATATCAACCTAAGCCATGGTTACAGCCAGGGCCAAGTCCACCCTATCAAATAGAAATGAAGTGTACAGAGGTGGTGAACCAAGAATAAAAGATGCCAATTTTGAGATTTAACTTGAACTCACACTGAGAAATGTAGCTCTAATGATGAGCTGTAGTGTTGGAGGAGAGGAGTGGAGTACACAACAAGACACACTTGTATATAAAGATATCTGAACAATCGTTAAGATTATACATTAAGACAGTGGGGGGGGGTTCAGAAATGGTATTCCTGGTTCACAGTGGTTCTATGGCAGTGCTTCTCAACAGGTAGGTCATGACACTATTGGGTGTCAAACGTCCTTTCACAGGGGTCACCTGAGACCATTGGAAAACACATATATTTATCCCATGATTCATCACAGTAGGAAAAGTAGAGTTATGACATAGCAACAGAAATAGCTTTGTAGTTGGGGGTCGCCACAGCATGAGGAACTGTATTAAAAGTCACAGCATTTGGGAAGATGAGACCCCATGCTCTAGGGAAGAAGAAAAAACCACATGTGAAGGTCTAATTGTTACTATTACTTTCTGTGCCACACAAGAAAGTTTAAATAATAACTCTATGAGTGGATAGCTGCCTTGGAAGACAGAAATTTGCAAGAACTTAAATATGAGTCAGAGGTTTGCTAAAATGATTTCTCACTAAGAGCCAGGTAGCTCTGATACCTGCGTTCATGCCTACATAACAAGATACTGTGTTGAGATGAAGACAACAAAAACAAAAATTTTTATTTCACAAATAAGGAAACTTTTCCTCAGCAAACATTTCTGTAGTAGTTAGGTTGGTTTTAGGATCGAATGTAATTACATTAAGGGGTACCAATAACAACACAATGTTATTTCTAGGTATTTTTCTGAGGTGGTCTCTGGAAGAGACTGACATTTGAATCCACAGAACAGGTAAAGAAAATCTGCATTCACTCCGTGTGGGAGGGTACCATCCAAATGGTAGATACCCATATAGAACCAAAATAGACAAAGGCAATGTTTTTCTTTTCTTTTAGGCATTGCGATTCCCCTTTTCCTCTTCTCCTAAATACTTGGGTTTGTTGTTGTTGCTGGTGTTTTCGTTGTTGTTTTGTTTTGTTTTGTTTTGTTTTGTTTTTGGATTCTACAGCTCTTGGATTTTGAGACTTGGTTCAGTGGTCTACCATGTTATCAAGTCCCAAGCCTTTGACCTTAGACTAAGCTCTTATACCATTATCTTCTCTAGAACACAAACCTTAGTTCATGGCTCTGAGCCCTGGCACTACCTTCCTTGGTTCTCCAACTTGAAGATGGCTCACTGGGACTCTCCTCTGCATCCATTATTTCATGAACCACTTCTTGTAATTAATCTTAAGCCTGGCTACTTATTACCCATCTTCTACTTGTCATCCATCTATTTATCATCTATCTATAATCTATAGCTACTACCTATCATCTATCAACATTTTTTATGCCTTCCTCTGTCTTTCCCCTCTTTCCTCCCTCCTCCTGTCTCCTACTGATTGTTCCTTTCTGAAGAACTTTGACTAAAACCACAACTTAAGAGAAGACTCACATCTGTACAAAGAACTAGCAAGCTGCCCACTGGATTTTGAAGCAAACGTATTTCCACCAAACCATCTAATGCCTGAGTGGAAAGAATGAGCAGTTCTCTGTAAGGACTTTTGGTCCTATTCCACCCAGAGTACTTAGAATAGTTTTCAAAGCAGTACAACCAAGTTGATGATGTGAATACAATCTCCTGAGAGGTAGAGTTAATACTCTATGTTCACCAAGCCTTTCATTTCACTGCCCAACACATGATGAGAGTTCAAGTCTCAGTTACTTGGTAGGTTACAGGAACATGTGACCGAATGATAACCAACATTAAGAAAACATAGAGCCCAGTCCCAGCGTAGGTCTCCTATCCCAAAATGGTCAAGTTATCAGCAACGTTCACTTTCGTTTCTTGTGTCTTAGCAAGGACCCAGGTTCATAGAAAGTACTGAGTAACCCCAACCAGGAACTAGAGAATGGTGAGGAAAATTATGGGTCAGAGCCTGGGTTGTAGTCAGTAAATCGGAATCAAAGAATACCATGGCAGGTTCAGTCTTGCCATATATATAATATATACATGTCCTACATGTATTTCTTAGGAATTTGATTTTTAAGATACAAAATGGATTTTTATAGACAATGGATGAAGATGTCTGAAGCTTTGAAGTACATGTGAGTATACATTTTAGCAGGAGGGTAAATGATTGATAAATAGTCTTTACCTCTAGAAATAACTACAAGATATGTTGAATAGTCCCAGCACAAAGAAATAATAAATATGAGGTGATAGACACACCAATATATGATCTAATCACTGTGCACTGGTGCCTTGTATGCATGCATTGACATAACATACTAACCCTACCGGTATATGTATATATTAAACTGAATGAGAAAATATAATAAATATTTTTATTTATTATAAATAAATAATGAGAAATGAGTATGAGAGTGAGAAAAATAATAAAAATCACTTAAGAATGTTATGTATAATGAGAGATGTGTAAACTGCATAGCAAAACAATGGAAACTGGAAAACGTCTAAACTCAGAAAGGATGAAATAGTATCTTTCGCTGAAGAGTACAGGCAACGAGAAGGGGCTCAGCTTCGTGAGGTTGTTAGGTGCCCACTTTCCATTTCCCCTCCTCGGGTGTGTTGTCCTCAACTTTGTATTTGTAGTTACCTGGCATTCGTGCTCACATCCTTGCCTTCGGGAAGAAGAGATTATTGAGAAGCAAATAATAAACTGAAAATATATGATCCTGAAATATGTTTTGGGTCTCTAAAGGACTAACATGAGTTGTGATTATTGTTTAGAGGAGAGTCTTCTCTTAGAACCCATTTTCCCCTTTGAACCATCTCTGGGGGGCTATGTGCTACAGCACATACTATTGGAAACACTGGTCCATCAAGTTGCTCTGATTAGAGAGAGAGAGGCCCATATAGCTCACCTGCCCTGAACAGGATGGAGGGGTCTCTAGCTCTGACCATCTCCTCAAGGGTGGTCAGAGTGTGCCTAGTGAAGTGGGACCTGGCATACATTAGTGTCCATCATTTCCAAAGGGGAGAGAGACAGAGTGAATCCATCTCTGAATCAATTCAGAGAACTGATTTCATGGCTCCCAAATCAGTGTGTTTGAAAATAAACATTTAAAAGCCTTCTTCAATTGAACTTTGGGAAGAAGGAAAATTCTTCACCTACACATTAAAAAAAAAAAAAATTCCCCAAGCTACAATTAGTATTTTTAACACTTGTTAGTTAGAAGTCATCCAGCCTTGTAAGTTTAGAACAGAGTACCAGCACGGAGAGCTTAAAATACGTGAGTGGGAGTTCTGCCGTTGGGACAAACAGAATGGCAGTTGAGCTGAAAGTAACAAAGCTCAGGTTTCCCCTCCATGTGCCCAGGCCTCCTGCTCCTCTGCTCTGACAGTAGCTCTCCCTAATTTCCATTTGATAATGGCCTCTTAAGTGTAAAGAACATCATGTTTAATTCAAACCAACACTGAATTCGGAAATCTTATCTAATGGGCTAATAGTTATGCACACTTTTTAAAATATAGCTTAAAGCATATTCTAAAGATTTCTTCTATACTAGTACAAATCCCACTCACTATCCCCAGAGTGGCTTTTTTTGAGATAGGAAAATATTTACAATTGGCAGGTTTGAAACTGCACTTTGGGTAGGATGATAGAACGGGTTCTCAACTGGGAGCAACTCACTTTGAAGCAGAAAAAAAAAGGTATGCTATGTGCCAGTCACTGGCAACTATAATCATAATATCTCATCTTATCTTAGTGGGTGTTTTGTTTGCACGTATAAATTGGGCACCACATGCTTGCCTGATGCCTGTGGAGGTCAGAAGATAGTGTCAGATCCTCTGGGTCTGAGAGCCCATTATTTGGGTGCTGGGAATCAAACCTTGGTCCTTGGAACAGCATCCAGTGCCCCTAACTTCATAACCATCTCTCAATTACTCAGAATAATTTTTTTCTAATCAAGAACTAATCATAGCTGTCCGTTCTAAACAGAAATATCACTCTGTGACTCATTTCTGTCTATGGACACAGGCTTAGGAATGTTCTTTGTGATAAGATTCTTGGTTTTTTTCCCTTATTATTGTACTTTGTTTTTGTTTGTTTTTTTCTTTCTTTTTTATTGGATATTTCATTTATTTATATTTCTAATGTTATCCTTTTTCCCAGTTTCCCCTCCGGAAGACCCCTATCCTATCCTTCCTCTCCCAGCTTCTATGAGGGTGCTCCCCCACCCACTCACTCCCACCTCCCCTCAGCATTCCCCTACACTGGGGCATAGAACCCCCACAGGACCAAGGCCCTCTCCTCCCATTGATGCAGCAGGAACCATGTGTACTCTTAGTCTCTAGGAGCTCTGGGAGGTCTGGTTGGTTGATATTGTTATTCTTCCTATGGGTTGCAAACCTTTTCAGCTCCTTCAGTACTTTCTCTAACTCCTCCATTGGGGACCTAGTGCTCAATCCAATGGTTGGCTGCGAGCATCCGCCTTGGTATTTGTCAGGCTCTGGCCTCTCAGGAGACAGCTGTATCAGGCTCCTGTCAGCTAGCACTTCTTGGCATCCACATTAGTGTTTGCGTTTGGTGACTGTATATGGGATGAATCCCCAGGTGGGGCAGTCTCTGGATGGCCTTTCCTTCAGTCTCTGCTCCACACTTTGTCTCAGTATCTCCTCCCATGAGTATTTTGTTCCCCCTTCTAAGAAGGACTGAAGTATCCACACTTTGGTCTTCCTTCTTCTTGAGCGTCATGTGGTCTGTGAAATGTATCTTGGGTATTCCAAGATTTTGGGCTAATATTCACTTATCAGTGAGTGCATACCGTGTGTGTTCTTTTGTGACTGGGTTACCTCACTCAGGATGATATTTTCTAATTCCATCCATTTGCCTAAGAATTTCATGAATTCATTGTTTTTAATAGCTGAGAAGTAGTCTATTGTATGCACATACCACAAAATGGGGTACAGCGCTAAACAAAGAATTCTCAACTGAGGAATACTGAATGGCTGAGAAACACCTAAAGAAATATTCAACATCCTTAGTCATCAGGGAAATGCAAATCAAAATGACCCTGAGATTCCATATCACATCAGTCAGAATGGCTAAAATGAAAAACTCAGGTGACAGCAGATGCTGGTGAGGATGTGGAGAAAGAGGACCACTCCTCCATTGTTGATGGGATTGCAAGCCGGTACAACCACTCTGGAAATCAGTCTGTCAGTTTCTCAGAAAGTTGGACATAGTACTGTTTTAGGACCCAACTATACCACTCCTGGGTATATACCCAAAAGATGATCCAACATATAACAAGGACACCTGCTCCTCTAGGGTCATAGCAGCCTTATTTATAATAGCTAGAAGCTGTAAAGAACCCAGATGTCCTTAAACAGAGGAATGGATACAGAAAATGTGATACATTTACACCATGTTTGTTTGTTTGTTTGTTTGTTTGGTTTGGTTTGGTTTGTTCTTTGCTGAGAGACCCTCTACCTCATCTCCATGATGTTCCCTTAGCTTAAAGATTGGTCAACACTCATAGTTACAATATGTATTTCTACATCTCTCTCCCTCCCTCTCTCCCTCCCCTTCTCTCTTTCACTCTCTCCTTCAAAGTGCTGTGACATTTGGAAGCATTGTTCTCTTCTTTCTTATCTTTTTTTCTAATGTCACTCATCTTCCAAGCCACTGATGATGAACACTGAGGCCCTGAAGATTTCCCCCAAACACCTAAAAGCCAAGTCCCATAGTACACAGTATTATTGATCCTCTCTCTCACCTAAATGCACGAGGTTGCTATGAGGACCCATCCCATGAAAGTGTATTTGTGAGGATTTTTCTGAAATGATCAACTACCATGAGACTGTGTTGAAAATTTCCCAGCAAGAGCCTGGTAGCAGTGTCCACAGAACTGCCCTGGCTTGTCTTTTCTCCCCATGGCATGAATGTAAGGCTTTGTCACACTCAGTTATCACTGTTGACTTAATTCCGCCATTGCTGCACCTCCTCCATTTACTCAATCTCTGTGAAAGCAAAAGGCAAACTGCAAATCTAAAGAGGCCCCAGCTGGGTTGAAAGCATGAGTGTGGGTGCTGAACAAAGTATTATTAACACTGTGGGCAGAAGCAAAGGATCAGCGAGACACCTTCACCCTAGAAATAGCTCCCAGGCTCTACTTTCTGACTTTGCCCCTCCAGTAAATTTGTCTTGTGAACCCGAAGACACGGAAGCAAACCCTTTCTAACTGTTCCTGTTTCATCAACTGCCTGAGCTTATCTACATTCATGTGCTCGGTGCAGGCTCCCAGAAGGGAAGCAAGACACCTTGGAGTAGATGAGATGACAACACGACCAACTATCTAAATAGGACTTATTTCACAACATGAGCAGGGATGACAAGTGACAAAACTAGTAAGCTTCCAGAGTCACCAGCAAGAAAGAGACCAAAGCCTCCCTAAAATGAAAAACAAGAATCCATAGAAACATCTAGTGAAAACTTCTTGTGCTGTAGATTCCTTCCCCACACATGTTTGACGAATCTGCCACTGGACTAAATAGCTTGTAATTTGGGAAAAGCTCAACAACACACTGTAGATTACTAGATAAACATTTCCCTTTCCTTTCTTGCCTTCTATCTTTTCTAAATCTTAATCATTTGGTTGTGAGCCTTTAATGACTGAACCATCTCCCAAGCCCTTGTCTAAATCCTTTAAAAAAACAAAACAAAACAAAAAACCTGATGTTTAAGAAAATAAACCTTAATGTGTATTTAAGCACGACTTTGCAGATTGCTTTTCTTGCCAAGAAATTTGATAGTCTAATGGCTTCCATTCTATGGCATTCAGTGTCATACATAATTAATTATGAGTTAAATTTATTCTGATTGTAATTTGCTTCCTATGTAATTATTTTCATTTCTGTGTTAAAAAAAAAAACCCTAGTAACTCCATGGTTTTGTTTTTTTTTTTTTAAAAATAAAGATTTTTAAAAATGAAGTCAAGAGATGACTTTAAGTCTCATTCCCATATTTAATATGGCTGCTATGGACACACACGTTGTCAGGTTATTGTAGATTCTGAAGACAGCATGAAACCTTGGTAAAAGGAAGATCGTTTGAACAATTTTAGCTGTGTCTTGTTAGTGCATTTTATTTCAAAGACTCTTTAATAACTCTCACTTCCTCCCTTCCCTCTATTTCTTCTTCTCTTCCTCTTTCTTTTTCCTTTGTATGAATCAAGATCTTGTTATATAACAAGCCTGCATTGCTTGGGTTATAAGCATGGGCCACCACAACTGGCTGCTGAAGCATCCTTTTTTTGAAACAGTTTCAACAGAAATGGCTTATTGCCTGTGACACATTGGCATACCTCACTGTCTTAGTTATGGTTTTACTGCTGTGAGCAGGCACCATCACCAAGGCAACTCTTACAAGAACAACATTTATTTGGGGCTGGTTTACAGGTTCAGAGGTTCAGTCCATTAGCATCAATGCAGGAGCATGGCAGTCTCCAGGCAGGCATGGTGCAGAAGGAGCTGAGAGTTCTGTCTTCATCAGAAGGCCGCCAGGAGAAGATTGAATCCAAGGTAGATAGGATGAGGGTATTAAAGCCCATGCCCACATTGACACATCTACTTCAACAAGGCTACACCTCCTAATAGTGCCACTCCCTGGGCCAAGGATATATAAACCATCACATGCCTAGAGAAGGAACAGATAAAATATTGCAACAAACCTGCTGCTTGTGAACAATTTTTATAGAAACCTTGACTCTATAAGAGAAAACTGCGTGGGACAACTAACACCTGGGAATGTCCTTAGGAAGGTCAAAATGACTCTCATCTTCTTACTTCATCTTGGATAGTCTTTGGGCAGACACCTTCATAAGCTTGTCTGATGAAAGTATTGTGCTTTTGACATAATATCCCTGATGTTCTTTAAACTCAGCCATCAACAAAACTGCACAACCCTCTTCAGTGGGGATGCACTGGCCCAGCTTCAACTAGTGGGAAACATGAGAAAGCCATGAGGCTAAAAACAGAAAGGGAGCCAAGAATCACAGTGTGTCTCCCAGGGTGAAGAAGTAATTTAATGCTGCTCTTTTACAACAGGCACAAGTAAATACTTTTCATTCATGCTTTAATTAATCAGATTAATGTAAGCACTAGTTGCAGGGAATGAGTGTTTGTCTTTTCCATTCTTCTGCGTTATGATTTGCTTATTGGGAAGTCAGCTCCATTTCAGATAGCTTAGAGGAATAATTCTGCTTACTCAAGCATACTGACTGAGCTGGTTCCAGCAAGTACTATCTCTGTATCTCAGACTATGGCTCAGAGGTATATGCAGAGAAAATACCATTTCTATCAAATCAGGCAGGAACATTTGTCCCAAAGAAATGAAGCAAAAGGCAATTTCTTTTTAAGTCCAGCTGAATATTCTTAGAGACTATGCCCTTACGCCACTTTAGTCTTCCTGGGAAGATACTCCTACTTTCCGGCTTAACTCTTCTCTTTCTGGTCTTCTTTTTGACTACGTTGCTGCATATCGTTTTTCTTAATTAAACAGTGCTTTTTTGCCTTGATCCTGGCACATGCATAACAGACTAATTTTTTGATGTCTGTAGCCTAGGAGAGTGTGGAATTGGAACAGGTAAAACCTTGGCCCAAGTATTTGCTAGTGACACTTGAAGCTTTGATTAATATTCTTCATGTCAGGTGACATTTCAGGAACACGTGATAATTCTCAGTCGTGACAGGAAAGTGAAGGATGTAGTAGAGTGCCTGGAGCAGAGAGAGTGATTTCGTGGGGCATGGAGTATCTGTAAATGATACCTTAGACTTTGAAAATCTTTCAATTCCTGCTTGGTATATTTTGGCCAGAGAAAGAAGTGCATGTTTAGAAATAAATGGGGTTCAGAATCAATTCATTGTAAATATTTCTCCATATAGACTTTAAGCCCCTTCTGAAATGTTAACAGGTTCATTTTTTTGTCTCTTAAAGAACTAATTAATGTTTGATTTCCTCCTAAGTACAAGCATATCAAAATTTGCTGTATTCTCAGTATTTGTCTTGGTCTTTCCCATATTTTCATAGGAGCTATTTACACTTAAAATTCATTGTGTGTGTGTATGTATGTGTGTGTGTGTGTGTGTGTGTGTGTTCATCTTAAATCAAAAACATTTATTGTTTTTTACTTGCATGAGTGTTTTGACTGTACATTTTTCTGTGCACCATGGATGTGGAGCTCAAAAAAGAGCATTGGTTCCTCTGGATCCTGAGTTCCAAATATCTGTGAATGGCCATGTGACTGCTGGGAGTCAAACCTGGTCTTCTGGAAGAGTAGCCAGTGTCCTCAATCACTGAATGACATCTCTAGTCCAATTTACATTTATTTAAGTGTCTTTGGTTTTTTGACTCTAAGCTACCATGTAACCCACATTAATCAAAATCTCTTGATCTTTCAAGCCTCTGCCTCCCAGTGCTGGGATTTAGTCATGCACCTCCATAAGTTCTAGCTTTCCACAATTCGGTCATTCTGTCTTTTCCTCAGCCTTTGTTTCCTAAAGTGTAGATCAAGTTAATGGTTTCTAGGAATTTAGTCCTTTAGTTTATGGGAAAGCAAGGACTTACCTTTAAACTTCTAAATATCTATGAAGAAAGGAATCTTTTTCATGAAAAGAGGTTTTGGGTGCCACACAGGAAACACAAAGGAGGTACCCTACACACACACACACACACACACACACACACACACACACACACCAAAATAAAAGAAAATCATCTTTGGAGTAGATATGCAGTAGACAGACTTTCTATCCACATGCTTCAGTTTATATTGTGAGATTTTAATTCTGGACATGTGATCTTTGAAAACAGAACACTCATTGACACTCTTATGAAAGAGAAACCAGAGGGATGACACACCACATTTGCCATGTAAAGTTAGACAGGAAGATGGCCATCTGTGAACCAGAAAATAGACCCTCACTAGATGGATTCCCCCACTCCTTGATCTTGGACTTGGCAGTGTTCAGATGTCAGAAACAAGTTCCTATTATGTACATAATAATGCTGTTATTTTTGCAGTGCACTCCATTTAAGCACTGTTGGAGAGAATGGTTACAGAAAATTTGGGAATTCTTCTCAACAAAGGTTGCTGAGTATCAGAGACACCTATTTAAAAGAACAAAATCAGGACAGATTTTTGACACCATTCTGAAAAACTGATGGAAGGCACAGCACAGACCTAGATGGAAGAATTAAAGCTGTAAAAGTGAGAGGGAGACACAGACAACTTCTGTCGTTTGTTTCTAGACAGAACAACTCACAAGTGACAAAAAAAAAAGCCCACAAAAACAAACACAAAACAAAACTATTAGATTTTGTTAGAATGGGAACCCTTTGTCTCTCAAATGCAATCACAAAGAAAACAAAAAATATGACACCCTGAAGGGTCCTTCATAAGTCAAAGAACTGTTGAGAGATTTGTGTATAGGGTACATAGAATTTATACATACCTATAGTTTAAAAATAACCTACTCACATAAAATGGATAAAATATTTCAAAAGATATTTCTCCAAAGAAAATATAAAATGGCCTTTATATGAAAGAAAAGGAGTACAACATTAATCATTAGATGTGGGGAGTTGAGTGAGGTGTCCCATATTCAAGGGCATTTAAATACTTGGTCCTAGTTGGTGATGCTGTTTGGGGAGGCTTGGGTGGTATGACCTTGCTAGAGGAAGTACCACTGAGCGTGCATTTGAGGCTATAAAACTTCCTGCCATCCCCAGTTGGACTTCTTTACTTCATGTTTGATGGTTCCAGATGTGAGCTTCAGCTCCCAGCTTCCTGATCTAATCACCATGCCTCCCTGCTGCTACAGTTCTCTATCACTGAGGGAAGCCATGGCAGGATTTCAGGGATGTACCTGGAATCAGGAGCTGAAGCAGAAGAGATGGAGGAGTACTGCTTACAGGCTTGCTCAGCCTGCTTTCTTAGGGCACTCAAGACCACTAGCCCAGAGGTGGCCCCACCTATAATAGGCTGGGTTTTCCCACATCAATAACTAATTAAGAAAATGCCCTACAGGTTTGCCGACAGCCAGTCTTATGGAAGCATTTTCTTAATTGAGATTTTCTCCTATTTACCTTGTATCAAATTGACATAAAACTAGCCAGGACAATCATTAAAATGAATGGAGTCACTGAAACCATTAGGGAGTAAAATTGCATAAAAAGATGAGTCAAGGGTACAAAATAATACAGAAACACCATGAGACATAAAGGGGAAAATATGACCTTGTGCTTGGTAATTGTAGCACATTGGTAACCTGAGGGAAATTGGTTTCTGGAGACTAGAAGAGATGGAATTAAATTGCAACCATGAAGGATGGAGCAAGAGATGTATCAGTCACCCTTTTTGCTTTGTTTTCCTGACAATGTATCTAAACATGTACACAGGCAAAGGACAACCTGTCTGACTGGTCCAACATATTGACATTGTGATATGACCTTGTTATGTATACCAAAGTTTCAGATACATTCAAAATAACACAAAACAATGAAAAAACTTCTCATGATGTACTTTTAAAAGTTGATTTTTGTGTTGGGCAACACGTTTTTCTGTCTTGAAATAAAAGCAACCCTTGTGCTGCAGGTTGAACACATCTGCAAATCTAAACAATGTTTACTCCTCCTTCCATCTTACCTAATCTTGATAATATTAACCTCTTCTACAGTGGAGTCCCCAAGTTACAGGAACTGAAAGGCTCCTCTTATAGTGTTAGTTCTAAGTTCCTATTCACTGTCCTCAAATGGGATGATCTTAAATATCTTGGCTCTAAAATGGGCCCATGTTTTACAATTTTTTTATCCTAAATATGTTTTATTGGATATTTTCTTTATTTACATTTCAAATGTTTTCTCCTTTCCAGGTCTCCCTTTTTAAAACCCTCTATAATATCCCCCATCACCTCCTGCTTCTATGAGCATACTTGCCTACCTCCCACCCACCTGCCTTCTTCCTGCCCTGGCATTCCCCTACACTGGGGCATCAAGCACCCTCAGGCTCAAGGGCCTCTCCTCCCACTGATGTCCAACAAGGCCATCTTTTGCCACATATGTGGCCGGAGCCTTGGGTCCCTCCATGTATACTCTGATTGCTGGTCCAGTACCGGGAGTGCCCAGGGTCTGGTCAGTTGACACTGTTGCTCCCTCCATGGGGCTGTAAACTCCCTCAGCTCCTTCAGTCCTTACTCCAACTCCTTTATTGGGGACCCCCATGCGCAGCCCAATGCTTGGCTGCATGCATCTGCCTCTGTATTTGTTAGGCTCTGGCAGAGCCTCTCAGGAGACAGCCATATCAGGCTTCCATCAGCAAGCACTTCCCTTCATCCACAATATCGTCCAGGTTTGGTGGCTGTATGTGGAATGGATCTCCAGATGGGGCAGTCTCTGGATGGCCTTTCCTTCAGACTCTGCTCCACACTTTGTCTCCATATTTCCTCCTGTGAGTATTTTGTTCACCCTTCTAGGAAACACTGAAGCATCCACATTTTGGTCTTCCTTCTTCTTAGGCTTCATATAGTCTGGGAATTGAATCTTGGATTTTCTGAACTTTTGGGCTAATACCCATGTATCAGTGAGCACATACCATGTGTGTGTTCTTTTATGACTGAGTTACCTCACTCAGAATGATATTTTGAAGTTCCATTCATTTGCCTGATAATTTGATGAAGTCATGATTTTTAAAGGCTGAGTGGTACTCCATTGAGTAATTGTACCACATTTTCTGTATCCATTCCTCTGTTGAGGGACATCTGGGTTGTTTCCAGCTTTTGGCTATTATAAATATGGCTGCTATGAGCAATAGTATGAGCATAGTGGAGCATGTGTCCTTATTAAACATTAGAGCATCTTCTGGTTATATATGCCCAGGAGTGACATGGATGGGTCCTCAGTACTTATGTTCATTTTTCTGAGGAACTGTACCAGTTTGCATCCCACCAGCAATGGAGGACTGTTCCTCTTTCTCCACATCTTCATCAGCATCTGCTGTCACCTGAGTTTTTGATCTTAGCCATTCGGACTGGTGTGAGGTGGAATCTCAGGGTTGTTTTGATTTGCATTTCCCTGATCGCTAAGGATGTTGAACATTTCTTTAGGTGCTTCTCAGCCATTTGGTATTCCTCAGTTGAGAATTCTTTGTTTAGCTCTGTTCTCCCTTTTTTTTCTGTCTCAAAAAGTTTTATTTTCACTTGGTCCAAGACTTGAGAGAGGCTCCAGAGCAGTTACAAAGCTGCCTAGTGGCTTGAGAGTTTCATTCAGGTGGAGGTCCCGAGACAGGCTGGTGCAGAGCAGAGAGGGGAGAGCCCCTTGAGAGGCACAGAGGCCTCCTAGTCATGCTTGAGAGTGAGGCGTTCAAAGAGATACTCACCCAGAGATCCCTGGGGCACACTGGTCTGCGCTGGTTGTGGCCCTGCCACCCTACGGACGTTGGTCAGGTGGTTGCCCATCTTCTTGATGAGCTTCACCTCCTTATCCAGGAAGTGGCTTTCCAAGAAGTCACAGAGATGAGAGTCTGTGTGGGCAGAACCCAGGGCATGCAGATCCAAGAGGGCCAGGTTGAGGTTCTTCTCCAGGGCCAAGGCAGCTTCCATAGCCTCCTGGGTTTTACCTCATCCATCTTGAGATGGCTTCTGCACGTCCTGGAAGAGTGCATGGCCCCCGAGATCCTTCTGCAACTTGAGGAGATGCTCCGCGCCCTCGCTCTTCTCCTTAGCCAATTCTCGGAAGAAGTGGCCTACACCCTCCAGAGCCAATCAAAAAAGAAGCCCAGAGAGAGGTAGGTGTAGGAGGCCCGCAGGTGCAAGTTGACCAGGTGGTTCATGGAAGCTTCCACTTCAGTGGAATAATTCTGACAAATCTGAGAGGTCATGGCTGATCCCGAGTATGGGGCTGACCTTGAAGAGATGGTGCAGACTGGTCCTAGGAGCCGAAGGCGGCAAGGAGCTACTGGAGAGACTTGTAAGGCGACTGGAAGCTAATAAAGTGGGAGTCCCCGGGTCTGTTCCATCCAAATACTATTGAAGCAAGACACAGATCCACAGGCCCTCCAAGACACTGCTCTGTTCCCCATTTTTAATAGGGTTATTTGGTTCTCTGGAGTCTACCTTCTTGAGTTCTTTGTATATATTGGATATTAGCTCTCTATTGGATGTAGCATTGGTAAAGATCTTTTCCCAATCTGTTGGTTGCTGTTTTGTGCTATTGACAGTGTCTTTTGCTTTACAGAAGCTTTGCAACTTCATGAGGTCCCATTTGTCTATTGCTGATCTTAGAGCATAAACTATTGTTCTGTTCAAGAACTTTCCCCCTCTGCCCACGTGTGCAAAGCTTTTCCCCACTTTCTCTTCTATTAGATCCAGTGTATCTGGTTTTATGTGGAGGTCTGTGATCCACTTGGACTTGAGCTTTGTACAGGAAGATAAGAATGGATCAATTTGTATTCTTCTACATGATGAACTCCAGTTGAACCAGTACCATTTGTTGAAATGCTGTCTTTTTTTCTACTGGATGGTTTTAGCTCCTTTGTCAAAGATGAGAGACCATATGTATGTGGATTAATTTCTGGGTCTTCAGTTCTATTCAATTGATCTACCTGCCAGTCTCTGCACCAATACCATACCATTTTTATCACTATTGTTCTGTAGTACAGCTTGAGGTCAGGGATGGTGATTGTCCCAGAAGTTCTTCTATTGTTGAAAATAGTTTTCACTATCCTCGGTTTTTTGTTATTCCAAATGAATTTGAGAAGTGCTCTTTCTACGTTAACAGGTAGTAGCCCTTAAAGAGGAAACACAAAAATCCCTTAAAGAATTACTGGAAGACATAACCAAATAGTGAAGGAACTGAACAAAACCATCCAGGATCTAAAAATAGAAATAGAAACAATAAGGAAATCACAGAAGGAGACAACCATGGAGGTAGAAAGCCTAGGAAAGAGATCAGGAGTTATAGGTGCAAGCATCACCAACAGAATACAAGAGACAGAAGAGAGAATCTTAGGTGCAGAAGATACCATAGAAAACATTGACACAATAATCAAAGAAAATGCAAAATGTGAAAAGCTCCTAACCCAAAACATCCAGGAAATCAAGACACAATGAGAAGACCAAACCTAAGGATAATAGGTATAGAAGAGAGAAAAGATTCCCAACTTAAAGGTCCAGTAAATATCTTCAACAAAATTATAGAAGAAAACATCCCTAACCTAAAGAAAGAGATGCCCATGAACATACAAGAAGCCTAACAGAACTCCAAATAGATTGGATCAGAAAAGAAATTCCTCCTGTCACATACTAGTCAAAACTCCAAATGTACAAAACAAGAAAAGAATATTAAAAGCAGTAAGTAACATGTAACGGTAGACCTATTATAATTACACCAGAATTCTCACCAGAGACTATGAAAGCTAGAAGATCCTGAGCAGATGTTATACAGACCCAAAGAGAACACAAATGCCAGCCCAGGCTACTATATCCAGCAAAACTTTCAATTACCATAGATGGAGAAAACAAGATATTCCATGACAAAACCTAAATTTACACACTATCTTTCCAGAAATCCAGCCCTGCAAAGGATAATACATAGAAAACTCCAACCCAAGGAGGGAAACTTAACCCTAGAAAAAGCAAGAAAGTAATCTTTCAACAAACCTAAAAGAAGATAGCCACATAAACATCATTTCATCTCTAACAACAAAAATAACAGGACACAACAATCGCTATTCCTTAATATCTCTTAAAACCGATGAACTCATTTTCCCCATAAAAAGATATAGACTAACAGACTGGATATGTAAACAGGACCCAGCATTTTGCTGCATACGGGGAATGTATTTCACTGACAAAGACAGAAACTACCTCAGAGTAAAGGGCTGGAAAACAATTTCCAAGCAAATGGTCCCAAGAAACAAGCTGGATTAGCCATTCTAATATCGAATAAAATCAACTTTCAACCAAAAGCTATCAAAAGGGATAAGGAAGCACACTTCATACTCATCAAAGGAAAAATCTACCAAGAAGAACTCTCAGTTCTAAACATCTGTTCTCCAAATGATTATATGGATAGTCAGTCACAAAACAGGCCTCAACAGATACAAGAAGATTGAAATAGTCCCACGCATCCTATCAGATCACCAGGGACTAAGGCTGGTCTTCAATAACAACAAAACAACAGAAAGCCTACCTACATATGGAAGCTGAACAATACCCTACACAATGATAACTTGGTCAATGAAGAAATAAAGAATGAAATTAAAGACATTTTAAAATTTAATGAAAATGAAGGCACAATATACCCAAACTTATGGGACACAATGAAAAATGGTGCTAAGAGGAAAACTCATAGCTCCAAGTACCTCCAAAAAGAAACTGAAGAGAGCATACACATGTCTTAAATTTTGACATTATACCTGAGTCTTATTATAACAAATAATATCAAATTATGGTAAGGAAAAAACACAGATTTGTGTATCTTAAATATGTATACTTTCAATGGGAAATGGACCTGCTGATTTGTCAATGGACCATCAAACAACCCATAATTACTGTTCACTTTTTACTTGAAGTAAAGAGAAAAAAATTGTTGTGTTAAGATCAGCCAATTGACCTCAAACATGTGGATATATTTCTCAGCTCCAAATTCTATTCTATTGACATATTTATCTTTCCTTATGCCAACTGCCATATTGTCTTGATTACTATAGCTTACTGGTAGATTTTGAAAATAGGAAGAGTTAATCCTTCAATTAATTTTTATATTTCATAAAAGAAGCCAAGACTTGCTTAAAGGTTTCGAAGGAAACATAGAGCCTTGGAAACTTTTTCAGCTTTTTACTATTTTTGCATGTGTGTGATGTGTGTGTATCCATTCCTTGCACAGTGTGCACAGAGATCAGAGAAATTGATTTTGTAGAATTGTTTGTTCCTTCTGTCTTTCCATGGTTTGTTGGGTTCTAACTGAGTCTGTCGGATTTCATAGCAATGCTTTGCATTTGAGCCACCTCACCAATCTGTGGGAGTGTGTTTGAACTTCTGCCTTTTAGAGACTGCATTGACAATTTAAAAAGAAAAGCATTAACTTTTCTTCCTGGTAGCATTTGGAGATTCATGTGAGGCAGATCATTTAGGTAGGTGGTCCAAGGAGTCAAGTCTACATGCAATCAACAAAGGAGCTACTGTATATATATTTTCCCTGTGACTTGAGAACTTCAAGAAAAGAAGTGTGCTATAAGTATTACCTACTTCTTCTTGTTCACAAAAACCATTAAAAGAGAGCAACAGAGGGACAGGATGATAGAACTCATTCCCTCTAAGTCTGGCTTTGGAGAGGGATAGATACTTTGCGTCAGAAAAGGACTGAGGATTCACTGAAACTTTGTTTTAATTTCAAACCATGCTTTAATTTCAAAATATCCAATGGGAAGAGATACAGACAAAAAAGGAGATATAGTTTCACAACTGTTTGGACTTCAAACTATTTCACTTGCTGGGATAAAGGGATCGAATGCTAAGAAACTGATGTGATAAAACACAATGGTTTAGATATCGACCTTTGGCTTTGGATGTAAAATGTAATATTTGATGAATTAGGCTTAATAAAATTGTATCTGAAAAAATATATAGTTTTGGATAATTAGAATAAATATCAACGAAAACTTCTTAGAGACCATCCCATAGTCATTCACTATTGATGCAAATGTGAATCACTTTAGTTAATGAGAAGTATGTCCTTGTGAGTACCTCACATGAAAGAATAAGTGGGAAAACATAAAAACTACAAATTCTAGCAAGATGACTAAGATGGTAAAAGTGCTTGCTCTTAAGCCTGATGACTGAATTTTATCCCTAAAGTCCACTTCATGGGAAAAAAGAGAACAAACACCACAAATTGTCCTCTGGCTTCCACTTACACAACTCAGTGAAGATATGCTTTTCTTTCATCTGTACTAGGACTATAAAGATTTGAACATGGAGCTCGTGTAGGCCACCTTGAATCAGAGTGGAGAGCATGTCTAGAAGCACTATCAGTACTGAGTGAAGAAGGGAAAGAGAACAGAGATTAGAGCCCTGGCTTGCCAATATCAGGAGCTGTCTTAGTCAGGATTTCTATTCCTGCACAAACATCATGACCATGAAGCAAGTTGGGGAGGAAAGGGTTTATTCAGCTTACTTCCACTTGGCTGTTGATCACCAGAGGAAGTCAGGACTGGAACTCAAGCAGGTCAGGAAGCAGGAGCTGATGCAGAGCCCATAGAGAGATGTTCCTTGCTGGCTTGCTTCCCCTGGCTTGCTCAGCCTGCTCTCTTATAGAACCCAAGACTTCCAGCCCAGGGATGGCACCACCCACAAGGGGCTCTACCCCCTTGATCACTGAGAAAATGCCCCACACCTGGGTCTCATGAAGGTACTTCTCCAACTGAAACTTCCTTCTCTGTGATAACTCCAGCCTGTGTCAAGTTGACACACAAAACTAGCCAGTACAGGAGCCAAAGATCTAGATGCCATTCCAATTAGTTCTACATCATTCTTCCTGAGATGCATGCTTCTTGGCCATCAGAAGAAGACTGGGTAGTCTTTTTGGTAGGCATCTACAGTTCGATGCAAAAACTTATAAATTGTAAATTGAGGTTGGCTGAACAAATGACTTTTTTTTCCCAAATGATGTTGATGATTAATGTAATTGAACAGACTTTGAAGAAATCACATGAAAGGAAAAGAACAATATTAAATACACATACATACACACACACACACACACACACACACACACACACACACACACACACAAAGAGAGAGAGAGAGAGAGAGAGGAGGAGGAAATCTTTTATTAGCCAAGTGCTCAGGCAAAATAGTAGCAGCCAAGTGATAGCAGTTAGAAAGCACTTTTAATCTTAGCACTAGAGATTCCTTTTAGTTACAGTAAAGTGTACTAACCGTGTCTCATTTTATTTTTGTTTTCCATTCACATGGGCTTTGCTTCTGCTGATGCATACGACACATCATACCAGATAATCTGGGTTTTTAAGAAAATGTCTTCCATCTTATTTGTAATTGTTTTGCATATTTACAAAGGCTTGAAAGCATCCTACAGGTATAATGTGGAAGCTGATTGCAATGCCCTTAATGTGTTAAAGTGACACTGTAGAAATCTGTGCTTTGCGGGTAGTGTTTTTCTTTGTATTAGGATGTAAGAGCAACTGTAGTATTGAACCTGGACTCTATAAAGCCTAGTAGTATGTCCATGTGATTGAGCCACAGGATAGCCAGGTGTTGGGTGGAACATTATTTATGAGTGTGTCTGTGAGGATGTTTCTGGATGACATTAGCACTTGAGCTGGGATAGTAAAGCAGGCTGTCATTTCCTATGTGAGTGAGCATCTTTCTGTTCATTAAGGATGGAGAAACTGAGTAAGAAAGATTTTTATCTCTGCCTGTATATCTCATCCCTGAATAAAAGGATGGCTCTCCTTTCCTGCTTCTGGACTAGAATTTACTGGGCTTCCTGAGTCCCCATGCTGTTGAATGCTGTCTCCTCAGAGCCTCAACCAGCTCCTCATAGTAAGTATAGTATATGTTCTTCCACCTGTCTATTTTTTTAACCTCTTGATCTATTTTCTTCTATGTCTGTCTCTCTCTCTATATATATATATCTATCAGTCTCCCTTCCTATCTGTCTGTCCATGCTGTAGGTTCTGTTTCTCTGGAAACCCAGACTAGTACAAATGCTCTCTGCACTCCCACCCAGAGATGCTGATTAAAATATGCATTGGAAATCTCTTCTAGCAAACCACTCAACTAATACTTTCTAAGAGTAGCTGAAGAAGTTGGGGTACATTGGTAGTTTTTTTAATAAGAGAAAAAGATTTGATATTTAAAATAGTCATATGGGTATATGGCAATCTCAAATAAAAAGTATTGTTTAAGATAAGGAAAGCCACAAGGTGCTATCTAACAAGTATTCTCAATAAGAAGATTGATTTTCTGGTTCCTATGCTTAACTAATTGTCTACCTGCATCCAGGAAACACGGGTGGGTAAGCAGAGTCTGTTCCCTTCTCTTAAATGGCAATATGACTCAGGTTTGGCCATCTAAAGCCAGCCTCACATTATCTCAGTCTCTGGACCTGACTAGGTTAGAGTGTTTCCTGAGACGTAAGTTGGCACATAGAGTAAGGTGAATGCCTTCTCATTTTTCAGTATTGCTGGATTGTCAGCCATGATTTTAGAGTAGTCCATGGACAGAAAGCCTATCTACATAAGGAAGCACAGGAGCCAGACATAAAGAGAAATGGATATCTATTTTTGTAATAGGCTCTGGAACTCATTTTGTAGACAAGTAGACCAGGCTGGCCTTGAACTTATAAATAAAGATCCACTAGTGCCCTAGTGCCTTCCATGACTTGGGAATAAAGGCATGTACCACCATGAACTCTATTATTATTATTATTATTATTATTATTATTATTATTGTTGTTGTTGTTGTTGTTGTTGTTGTCATTGTTGTTATTATATATTTTCTTTATTTATATTTCAAATTTTATCCACTTTCCTCATTTCCCTTCTGAAATCCCCCCCCTTTTCTCATTCCCCCTTTCACTGCTCACAAACCCACCCACTCCAGCTTCCCTGTCCTGGCATTCCCCTACACTGGGGCATCAAGCCTTCACAAGACCAAGGGCCTCTCCTCTCATTGATGTCCCACAAGGCTATCCTCTGCAGCTGGAGCCATGGGTCCCTCCATGGGTACTCTTTGGTTGGTGGTTTAGTCCCTGGGAGCTCTGAGGTTACTAGTTAGTTCATATTGTTGTTCCTCCTATGCGGCTGCAAACTCTTCAGCTCCTTGGGTCCTTTCTCTAGCTCCTCCATTGGGGACCCTGTGCTCAGTCCAACGGATGGCTATGGGCATCCACTTCTGTATTTGTTAGGCACTGGCAGAGCCTCTCAGGAGACAGCTATATCAGGCTCCTGTCAGCATGAATTCTTGATGAGGACTTGGACATGGATGTACATCTAGTTCCTGCCCTTTTTAATTCCACAAAGCCTTTAGAACCTCTTTATTTTTATTCCATTGGAATCCAGGTTCAGCCAGTTACATCCCACAAAGCCACCAAATACAACTAATACTAAAATAGATATTTCAATTTTCTTTAAACTGTTTTCTTTTTGAAGTGCACATTATTATCATTTACAGACATTGTTCTGTTCAGTGTTTCTGACTTTAGGACATTTACATTTTCCAAGTCTGTTATCTTTTTTTTTTGAGACTGTTTCTGTAGCACATGAATAGGAGCAGTCTCAATCTGGGGCCCCCAAACACCTGTGCATACTGTCACCTTCCCACACACAGCATGTCGAAAGGCTGGCTGGTAGTGTTGACAACCCCCTTCCATGTGCTACAAGATCCCTGTGACCAGGGAGCCTTCCACTCTAATAAGAATGGAAGGCCTTCACCTTTCACAATGATTGCAGCATCTTATTCAAGTTTTTTTTTTTTGAGTAAATGAACACCTCAAAATTATTTTCAGAGCATCCACAGAACTGTCTGAAATTACTCCCTGACATTTCAGAAGAATTTTCTTGACTTGCTGCATCGGTTACCCAGTGATTTTACAAATGATTATGTTTACACTCATAATGAACTGTAAATACCTTTTTTGATTTTCCCCAATGATCAAACCTCAGAAGTGAGAGTCAGTACTTCCCATGTTCCATACCTAAGGTATAGAGCTGATCAGACCACCACTTTTACTGGTATAAACATGCACAGATAATGTGAAGCGAAAATATTCCTTTAATCTTGGCTGCTATGTTCTTAGCCTCAATCTTACAAATAAATAAATAAATAAATGAATAAGGGGCTGGACAAAGTAAATTAGTGAACTCTACATGAAGGCTGGAAACTGACACTCTAAAAACAGTGAGACTAAATCAACAACCAATGTTTATCCAAGTGCTTACAATTGTCCAGCCAAGATGGAGCACCTGCCCTGGTGCTAACTAGCATTTAACTACTGGGTCTTAATTCCAGGAATTATTCTAGAATCAAAAGTCTGTGTTTGCATGATCTGTGCTTCTGTTTGGCTCCCTCCTGAGCCTCCCTTAGTCCTTGCCCGCCCATCCACTCCATCAGACTGCCTGGGGCAGGAGCCAACCACAGCGCTGACTCCATTTATTTTCTGCATGACAGCTCTGTCTCATCCCACCCACTCCACCTAAGGCTGAACAATTGAGGCCAGGTGTGCAGAGACACAGACCAACAAGGACCAAAGCCAGGCCACCTGTCTTCCTAGGTGATGGAGGAAAAGATGTCTCTAGAAGGCTAAACTTTGCCAATTTGTCCTGAATTCTGTTTGTAGCTTGGGAAATGCTTTAAGGAAAGGTAAAGGTAGTGCTTGTTGTTTTGTTTGTTTGTTTTTTCTTTTTTCAAATAGATTTAAAAAGTTGGTTTTGAGAATTTCATATGTGAGTATTGTGTTTACACCATTTCCTTCCTCTGTCTCCTCCCTCCAACTACTCCAGTGCCAATATCCTGAATCCCACCGATCCTCTCAAGTTCATGGCCTCTTTTTCTTGATTATTGTTAAACATATGAATGTACATGTGGGACAGTGGACCATGCCAGGAAACTTGGTAAGGTTGAGTGGGCTCAGAGTCCCCAGCATTCAGGTACCCTGAGACACTAGGCAGCACCCTGCTTCCTGCCAGATTCCTGTCCTGGAACACATGCCACACTTTCACATAAGGAGATGTGATCTGTTGTCACATAGCCCAGAACAGACTTCTCCATGCTAATGAAGTAGAGGTCCTGAGGGTTTAGACAATAAGTTTCCCTTCCCAGGCATTTCTCCCTGCAAAAGGTATTTAATCTATGGTCCGCCCTGAGAAGTTGGTCTGGACCCATTTTCCATGAAGAACAGTCAAACGGTATAGATGAACATGGACTGTCTCTTCCATTGAAACACCATGGGGAGCATGGAGAAGGCCTTCGACTACAGAGCTGCAGCCTAAGACTCTGGTGGAAGGCCCATCTGAGCTTCTGACAGTCTCCACTACCTTTGTTAAGGTGGAGTTCCCTATTTTCCTCAGCCCGTGGGCCCATAACAGTCCCAGCTTGGCCTATGGATCCCGATCTTTCGTTCCAAACTCCTTTGTGCTGTATCCCAGCGCCCAGAAGTAAGGGAATCCCAACTTTGTCCTCCTCCATCTTAGACTTCATTCTCCCATCCCCTGAGCAGTGTCTCGGGTACTTCCCCGAAGCCCAGCACTCAACAGCCATGGTGCTGGGTCAACGAGGTCAAGCATTCCGAAAGTTTCTCCTGACCAAGGGACTGTCCCACATCCCAGCAGTGAGATAGAACATGGACCAACATGTACACACACACACACAATTGCCAATGCCCTCCGTTGCCTCCTCCTAGAATTTGAAGGTAGTTCCTCCCTATTGCTGGAGATACCATGCACTTCAACCTTGGTCTCGAAGGAATTGAATTAGATATGACCTGGGAGCTGAATAGATATTTTTAAAAAATTGTGTTGTTACAAGATGCCATGAACTACAAAAACAAAAACAAAACCCATGCCATTGTGTTGTAAATTATTTTTAAACTGTTTGATAGCAATTACTAAGGGAGAAAGAAGAATTATTTGGACCTATTCAAGTGGATAAATTTGTGATAAATTGGTAGTTATTTTCCAGAGAGCCAGATTTTGTATGTGTACAATTACCTAAGTTCCCTCTGTCCTCAATCCTTAAAACACATTTACTATTTCACCACAGGTTCTTTCTCCCTCCACAACTATGTAACTGCTGCCCTTTCACTGGGGTAAATTGTGAAACCATTGTTGGTAAACTCTTTCTTCTCCATTTCAAAAGAAATTGTCTTCGTTCACAGCCATTAAGGCTTCATTGAATTAGAACTCTGCTGATAGTGGTTCAGAAGTTCACCTTACGCCCACCATTGCCATTCCCCGCCCCCTTCTTCCTATTTTCTTAACTAGGAATTTGGTATAGTGAGCATTCTTGCTTTTGGAAAGAAAGAAATAATCCTTTCCTGGTTGATTGTCATTGATTTCATTGGATCACTATGCTCATTTCCAAAATTCCTTACCATGCACTGTGTATACAAGTGACCACTCAGAAAACTCAGTGATTAAATGATCACTAAGGGTCTTGACCTTTCATACATTTACAAGCTATCAAAATGGCTTAACATATTTAATAATCATGTATACACACAATAAATGATGGAAGGGAAGAGTGTTCTTAATAGAATGTCAAATGTAACATAGGTTAGAATTCATTAGCTTTTATTGTCTGTTTTATTATACAAACTAAACTCAAGAACAAAGAAGTCTATCTAGTGCATTTATCGCCAAATACAATCACTGCTAAGATTTTTTTTTTATCAAAGTTGTTTAATCAATCTTTTTATTTCTGTCATTTTAGAGCAAATTTTGAATTTTATAACGTTATTTCCCTGTGTCAGTAAGAGTGCACATTTCAAACATGCAGTTATTTTTTTCATAAAACCCAATTTATAATTACTCAGAGTAAAGTAAAATATCTTACATTTACTTAAAAAAACGAATCTGTGATGGTTTGTATATGCTTGGCCCAGGGAGTGGCACTATTGGGACATGTAGCCTTGTTGGAGTAGATGTGGCCTTGTGGGTGTGGGCTTTAATACCCTTGTCCTAGCTACCTGGGAGCCAGTATTCTGCTAGCAGTATTCAGATGAATATGTAGAACTTTCAGCTCCTTCTGCACCATACCTGCCTAGATGCTGCCATGTCCCCACCTTGATGATAATGGACTGAACCTCTGAACCTGTAAGCTAGCCCCAATTAAATGTTGTCCTTATAAGAGTTGCCTTGGTCCTGGTGTCTATTCACAGCAGTAAAACCCTAACTAAGACAGAAGTTGGTACCAGGAGTGGGGTATTGCCGTGATAGCCTGACCATGTTTTTGCTTGGAGGAATGTGTATTTGGGGACTTGGAAAGTAATGGAATGCTTTAAGTTGGGTTTTATGGGCTATCCTAGTAGGAATATGGAAGACTTTGTTACTGGGAATGATTTAAATTGTGTAGACCTGGCCCAAGGAGTTTCCATGGAGAAATTAGATATCTGGCCTAGAGACTTGTTTTTGTGGTATTTTGGTGAAAAAATGTGGCTATATTTGCCCTTCTCTGAAGAATCTAACTGAGTGTAAGGTAAAGAGATTTATAATAATTGCATTGACAAAGGAAGTGTCAAAAAAGCCAAACAGATCTTTGACAGCAAGGTCAGCCTGGGAGAAAGCAGATTCTAGGTGAGGAAAAACTTAAATCCAGGCATGGTGGTACAAGTCTTAAGCCCAGAATTGCAGGAGACAGATCCTTGCAATCTCTGAGTTTGAGGTCAATCTACAGAGCAAGTTCCAGGAAAGCCAACCTTAGGCATTGGAGAACTTGGAAAATAGACAGCTGGTAATAGAATAAGGGTGTATGTGTGCATGTTCCAGCCCCAGCAAGCAGTAGAATGTGGCAGCTTCAGCTATGTGACTCTGACTTTAGAGTGAAAAATAGAAGGAACTACTATGATAATTGATGCTGGTTAACTGGAGGTAAGAAATTAGTGGTGATGAAGAAGAGACCAGTATCACTGAGGTGAAATATTCTGGGAAGTGATGTGAGCTCAGAAACTCTAAAGAGTTTCCTTGTATTGTAGTTGTTAAGTTTAGCTTTGAAAATAAAAAAGTAAATAAAATATACCTTTCATAGAATGAAGCTTTAGAAAACAGTATATGCTCTGGGCTAAGAAGGCCTATGATCTGAGCCTTGTTCACTATCTTTCTGGCTTTAGACTAACTTTTCTGAGTTGGGAATCAAGTCCAGAACCTTATGCAAACATGTACTGAGTTACAGTCTCCTTTAAAAATAGTGAATATAAAACAAACAGTAAAAGCACAAAGGAAGCTGACAAAGATGAGGCAAGTCAACATTTTCAAGAAGGAAACATAGAGCATACAGAATTAAACTCTTACTACTCCTCCTAGTCACTTGACCATATGTAGTTTGGACATACTTACATACACTATATATTAGATGACAGAATGAAAGATTGTCTACCTGCATTGTGTTATGTACTTTCTTGTTATTATTAGTAATAGATGCAAAGGCCTTGTGGAAAAAACAAGTGTTGTTTTTTTTTTTTTTCCCTTAGCTTGGATGATCTGACAGTCTGACAGCGTCGTACTAACAAAGTGTGTGTAGGAAAAATGAAAAGGCCTGTTGCTTAGCCACAAAGCCCTAGAGTGAAGAGTGTGTGCATATGGGTAAACAGATTACCTGGCAGCCCTTCCAGAGAGCAGCCGAAGTGTACAGCTCCAGGTACTTGCCCTTGTCACATCTGTCTCTTCCTAATGAAACCCCACTATAAGTCATGGGCACTTGCAGGCACTTGAGGATATGTAGTCATTTGAGTGGATGATTCATTTCCGTGTCTAAGGTATGCAGATCTGTGAAATGCAGTGGTGAAGTTGATGTCTTACAGGGAAGTACCAGTTGCCATGCATGACGGGTGGTGGAACAATCTTGCCTAACTCAAAAAAATGAGAACATTCTTGTTCTAACTCATCCTTGGGTTGCAAGGCTTTGCTACTGTTTCTCCAGATGGGAGAGGTATAAAACACAAAGCCATGTAGGTGGCATCATGTGGCTATCCCAGCATAGTACTGGTCGTGTTCTAGAAAACTGCATGAAGCAATTTAAAAAGTAAATAGGCTGCAATGTTTGTTCTCAAGGAACCCATAGTCTTGTAAAGTGTTGATGACAGGTGGAAAGAAAGTGGTCTCTAGGGTGTAAAGGAAAGGTTTTCTAAGTCATTTATGGGAAGAGCAACAGGATATCAAGTTCATTACCCTAGCCGAGTATTCTGGAGTAATTAGCAGTTGCCCAGGTGTTAGCTGGAAATTGTGATAATAACGGCAGTAAAGGAAAGTAATTTCAGAATGGAAGGAACAGAGCTGCACAAGCAAAATCATTCAAGATAACGTTTCGATCAAGTAGCTGTACAGCCATAGCACGGAAGGCAAGCCGCAGTAGAAACCACATCGAAATTGAATATGCTTTACTGTATTCCTATTTTATAATAAAAGTTAAAATATATTGATCTTGCTGAACTAAAATACACCTAATTAATATATTATACCTAATGAGTAATTATGTCTGGACTATTTGAGTCCATGATAATCATCTCATGGAGTAGGTATATATATATATATCCAAGACAGGGTTTCTCTGTGTAGCCCTGGCTGTCCTGGAACTCACTCTCTAGACCAGGCTGGCCTCAAACTCAGAAATCTACCTGCCTCTGCCTCCCAAGTGCTGGGATTAAAGGCGTGCGCCACCACTGGCCAGCTGGTATATTTTATTCACTTGTTTTTTATTTGTGGGGCACTGTGTGGGTGTTGCATGCTTACTTAGCATTGAGGAGTGCATGTGTGTACACAAGTACACACACATATGTGTGCACATGTATGTGGAGGCCAAAGGCCAATGTGGAGTGTTTTTCCCTCATTGTCCTGTATTTTCAGTTATTGAGAAAAAATCTTCTTCTGAATCCAAAACTCATTAATACAACTAGGCTGGCTAGCTTCCAGCATTCACATGTGTCCACACCCACAGAGTCGGGTTAGAGGTCAGGACCTCATGCTGGGCTTCTTGTGCGGATTATAAAGATGTGAACTCAAGACTCTATGCTTGCTTGCAGGCACTTCACTGTATGAACCATCTCCTCAGTCCCTCTAGTGAGTAGATTTTATACTGACAAATAGCAAGATTTTTAAACCAATTCTACCATCATGTAATATTTGGTTTTCCTAACAGAAAGACATGAGACTCATCTATACTCCCTAAGTTTTAAAGACACTCCATGGAATGCAAGTGTTATAACCAAGAAGGTATTTGATTGCCTTTCCAGAAGAGGACCATTTGTTCCTTTCATCCTTACACACTATACATTAGGCACTAAACTAACTGAACTTCTCTCGTAAGTACGTCCGAATAGTACAGCATAACGCTGACTCCAGACATAAGTTAGCCTGTGCTTATTTCCCACAAATGAAAATACATGGGAAGCAACTTTGTCTTCCAGGTAACAAGACAGAGGAACTGAATGAAGAAGAATTCCAGGGTACACTCACAATGGCCGAAGGCATCATTCAGCATGTAACAAAAAGAGGGAGTGGCCAAGGGATAAAGAAGTATAGTGGATATGAAGGTGCACGGTTAATGTACTTGGCATTTTACATTTATCTTTGAAATGACATCAGTATGAATGAGTTGTGTTGTTTTGTGCCTCAGTAGGCTAAAGTGAAAGGATTATGAGTTTCAATCCAGTCTGGATAGCAGAGCAACATGCAGCGCTAGAAAATCTTACATGAATAGAATTATAAATGTAAGACTTCAAGTAAAAGAAAAACATAAGCAGTCCTGTTCATCTCTCCTTCATTTGCCTTTCCCTCTCTAGAAGTGACACGAATCAAACCATCAGTGTGTGGGTGACTGGAAACATACAGTCCTCATCATGACCTTCCTCGACCATGCTTGCCTGTCTTAGCACGAGACAAACCACTGTTCTTTACTTCTGCCATTGTAATCCATTTAGCCCTCCTTTAAATTTAATAACGAAATCCCAGTGTTTTGTTCATATGTGCCAACTTTCTTTCTCCTCAGCTGTGTATTTGTGAAAGACATCCTGGCACGTGAATTCCTGTCCTTTGCCTATGTTGCTATGACCGATCAAGGAACCCCACCGTTCTTTCACCCATCCTCCTGTTGGAGAATGCTTAGGTAGCTTCCCATTTGTTTAGTTTGTAGTCATGTGTTCATGAGCATTTTTGTCTACACACGTATTTCCACCACATACTGGCCAGTAGCATCACTTGCTCTTAAAGTACACTTGTATTCAGCTGGAGCTAATCCACACTGTTTAAAACAACAACAACAAAAAAAAAAAAACAAAAAACAAAACAACAACAAACGAAACAAATGATTGCACTAATTTCCATTTCCACCAGTGCCTCTGAAAAGTCTTATAAATAAAATGGTCAGCATTGTAAATTTTAGCCATTCTATTGTATAAGTAACAGGGTATCATTGTTTGGCACGAGAGTGGCCTCCTAAAAACTGCTTGGGGGGCATCATGCTCTAGAACATATGAAATGTGGACAAAATCCTGGAATCCTTTCAGAGTCTTTAGGCACTAAAACAAAATATTATGTTGCTCTGAAGCACATACAAATCAGAGTCAACCAAAATCAAAGCTCTTGCACATTGCTTCTGCAGACCTTGAATATGCAGGAACCTAAGGATGGGAAGATGAACCCCAGGGCAGGACTTGGAGGCTGTGAGTCTCCTCTGCTCAGAACTTCTCTGATTTGTCCAGGATGCACTTACCAAGTGAGATGGGTAACCTTGGTTGTATACTTTTCTGGATCTGGAATCAACTAAAAGTGTGAGAGGTTAGCTGAAGATTTATATTGTGGGATCACCAAGATTCTTCAAAGTTTTATTGAGTTGGTCTCTGGCTTGAATTTACAGGTGTTGATGCAGAGACTGTCAAGTATATACCTATGTAATCAAAATAGCAGATGGGCTTCTATGGACATTTCGGAAATTGTTGGAAATTCGGCCCTAATTCCAGATGCTATCCACCTAATGATTTTTATGAACCTCAAAACAGTAATGCATGTAGCAACTTTAAATATTAAACATTTGAACACAACACAATCCACAGGTTACTAAATTAGTACATGCTGAAGAATGGCAGTGGGAAAACATTAAAGTCTTTGTTCTCAATAATTAAGTTGTAGGAGCAGAACACTTTGTATATAGAGTAAAATCACTACAGGTCATATCACAGATTAGCCTCATGCCAGGGCTGATATGACTCAGGCAGTATTTCTTACCACTGCAGCATGATGGCGTGGGCAGTGTACATGCTGTGTCCTCAGAGGACTTCGGTAAAGTTTCAGCATGCAAGATCGGGAGCACTACCAGAAACTCCTGGAGTCTGTTATCTACTGGGTTTGAATTTGGATTTTGTCACGATGTACTCATAAGCCTGTTATGATTGACAGGTTTTTAACAAGCCCAATTGTCAGTTGCAATATCCACAGGTGAGTCTGAGCCACCCAGCACAATGGTTTGTTATAGTGTACCGGATAACCGATCACTTTGATGTAAGATAGAATGATTTGAGAGAAAATGTATAAGGATCCAGGTTACTGTGGCATAGAATGAGAGATCCAAGTAGGATTATCTGAATATGGGAAAGAGAAGAAGATAAAGCACTCTAAAGTGCCAGATACTGTGCCTCGCTGGCCTAATAACCACAGAGTGCTTGACCTCAGGAGTGCTGAAAATAGTGGGGAATAGATGGCTACTTGGGGTAGAGAGCAGCTTCTGTCAGCCCAGACCAGTACTAGAAAGAGTTCACTCATGTCTTGCCTTCTATTCCCAAGGTCAGGAAAAAAAGTCACGAGGATGTGTGACTTGGTTGGCAGAGCCTGAAAACATACTAGGTAAACAATGGCCATAAACATGGGCCACTGTCTGAATAAGCAGGGCACAGATAATTGAGTCCATGGGTCAATGTGACAGGTGACATCTGAGAGTCAGGGATGGTTCTAGACGTCAGCAGACAAGTCTGGCAGTTGACTTACACAAGAACGGAAGAGCTCAGGACCATATCCTGCTTTCTCCACATGCATGTTTCCTGGAGCTTACACTCTATGAGATGGGGAAGTACCTCAGGAAACCATACACTGGTTTAACATAAACTTGAAACTGTACAGAAAAGCCTTGTGTGACTCTGCTTATCTGGATCTGAACTCCCTTTTAAAACATCTCAGAATAGTATCTGCCACCGAGGAGAGCCCTGGTCTTGTGAATTACAGAACTCTGACTACAGTGTCCCGCAGGAAGTCATTCCCAGAGACAAATGTTAATTGGCTCGAGTACATCCCTTTTCTACCATCAGGCAAAATGGGGACTATAATTTAAAAATAAAGTATACATTTCTTGAACACACGGCTAAAAAAAATGATGTCCGATATGTTTTCCTGTGTTTGTTATGAGTAAACTTCTTCCGGATAGACAAATCATGGCCTGGCCTTATCTTCAAGGCTGATCTAGCACTCACATAGTTGCATGTAAATGTACATGTGTTGCATCGATATGTACTGTCAAAGAAGCAAGCTCATTTTGACCTCAAGATTTTCTTTGGAGTGTATGGATGGCAGCAGGAATAGCTGAAATCCACCTTGAAGAAGGTAAGCCGAGGCTGTCTGAAGTAGTTAGTTGGTAAATTATCTGCTCTGCAAGCGTAAGGACCGCCTTTCAAATCCTCAGCCCTCTCCTAGACAGCCTAGGAGAGCTGGCTCCAAAGGTTCAAGAGCCTTGATGGCATGAGCCCAGGAGAGCTGGTGGGCTGAGCAGCTCAGCTACCACCAAGGCCCAGGTCCAGGGCTTCGAGCTGGCCCACTCCAGCATCTACCCTATCTATGAGCTGCTGGACCATGTGACTGGGTGGTCCTGCAGATCCAAGCTGCAGGACCTCCATGACCAGGACAACCACAGGATATCTGAGTGGAGCCCCGGCGAGTTTCCAGTATTGATAGAAGCCAGAGGCCTTGAACCAGATCCATGACTCATTGCGATGACACACCTCAGCTTCCAAAGTGAGATTTTTTTTTCTTTCTTTTGGGAGATGTTGCAAAGGCAGAGGGTTGATACAAAGGTATGGGAAGATGAGTGGGATTGGGGTTAATGATGTGAAAATCACAGAGAATTAATACAGAACTTAAGAAAAATCCTCAAGAAAAACCACTCAAGACAAGGCCTGCCACAGTGCTGATTCTACATAACCCAGCCATGGGTGCAGGGGCTTGCTAGTTCAGTCTAATTCCAGGTTCAGTGAGAAAGTTTTTCTCCAAATGTGAAAAGTAAAACCAAAAACAGATGTTTAGAGCTCCCTGGACTCACAAAAGTTATTTCCACTTTGACTGCATAATTCTGTGTTTCAGTGTCTCAAACATTTGCTTCCCTACTGAGTTAGAGGTAGATCATGGAAGACTCCCCCCAAGGTCAACCCCCACATACCGTGTCCCTTCATGAACACATATACACCCCTTAAATGAGTATATATATATATATATATATATATATATATATATATATATATACACACACACACACATATATATATATGTGTATATATATATATATATCACACATATAAAAAGTAAAAGGGATTTTCAGATCAGAGGTTGCCTCCAAAACCAAAACAAAACAAAGAAATAAAAAATCTGAAAAGATTACATCTGCATATATGTCATACTATTATCTAAGAAGCCAGATTTTCCACCTTGCGGGGTGGGGGGATATTCATCTCGGAAGAGTAGACTTAGAGAAGATTTTATGAAAACCTATGATTTCTAACCAAACAACTAGAAAATTAATAAATAAGTTAAGAGACGTGAAAGGTTAACTGTGCACACTCGTGTTGTAGCTAGGTTACCCCCGCCTCCATCATCTCTCTGCTGTCACCATGGGGCTTTTACATGATTCATAATGTTTCCATACAGGTTTACCTCCTGCCTTCCGAAGAGATGAGGAATAATAGGAGTGTTTTGTCGTTTGTGCAATGGCGTATGTCTGCCAGTAGATGGCAGTAACACGTTGAGTGCTGCCAGGTTTTTTTTTTTTTTTTCTTCTTTCTTTCTTTTTTTTTTTTTTTCCTTCCAGGGCCGTTTCTGATATATGTTGGGTACCATAGAGTGAATCTCAGAACAGGAAGCGGAGGCATGAGCAAAGAGGATTCTGGAAAGGTCTCTTTGTTTTCATGTCCACAGAGAAAGCAAGAAAAAAAAATTGAATGTAATTTGCAAATCCCTGTGGCCCAAATCTGAAGAACTACAGGGGGTGGCACGTTCCAGTCTAACCATCTTGGATGCTGTCCTTTGTTGAGCTGTGATTCCTAAGGCTCTCCATCAGGTAAGCTGACAAAACATTTAATTATTTGCACCGTCGAATCTAGCCACCAGGTCATCTTCTCATTTTAAAATTCTCTTCGTGCTGCCATTTTTAAAAGCCTAATGTTTAAATGTAAATTATAAGAACTAAAGGCATCAATTGATTTGTAAACTGCTTACTATTCCTTTATCTTTCAAAGGAAACAGTTTCTGTCTGGAAATGGTGACTTACAATACAGACTAGGAATTAAGGAGAATGTGTCTGTGAAACAAGCAGATGTTTGGGGTTCATTGTATGGAGAGAACATCTGTTTTGTTAGACTTAATGTCAACCTACTAGATTCCAGGATGGCACCGCCTATTCGGCTTCTTTAAATCACAAATGCTCAGTGAATTTGGAACTATCTTTTCTGTGCTTTGGGTTTTTATTTTATTTTATTTATTTAGCAGCTCTGGAGAGGCCATATAGCCAGACAGTGATATCAATATAAAGGTGTTTGGCTATTTAGACATTCTCATTTTTTTTTTTAAAAAAAAAATTTATCAGCATAGGGAGGAAAGAGATCACTAAGAGTAACATTAAAACACATCTGATTTGTTAAAAATGAAATGATCCAAGGATTCCTATATGTTCCATAACCTCCTGTTTTTAATATCACATAAGCTTGCTAATTGGGTAGGTTTCTTTCCTTTCTGGAACATTTCATGGTCGGTTTTTATTATTAGTACTATCACTACTAATCACCAGGAAAACTCACTTGAGACCAAATGAGAATAATTTACATTGTGTAGAGTCTGTGCCCGTCACTAAAATATTTTACACCACACTCATAATGTTTCATTCACTTAGCAATCACACTGCTGCCACATTAGCAGAAGACCTACAGGCAGTGGTGGAAAGACAAGTTTTTAAGATTACAAAGCTGTGTGTGTGTGTGTGTGTGTGTGTGTGTGTGTGTGTGTGTACAATACGTAGTGCAATGTCTCTTGTGAGGACAAAGATGAAGGTATTAGTGTTTGTGAGAATCTGCATGGAAATATTACATCTAATCTATTCTGGGCAGTGTGTCCTGTGAGAAATAAAGACCTGTGATTTCAACCCAGGCTTTGGTCAGTACTAAACAAAGGGCCTAAAAAAAAATCACCTTGGGATACCTGAATTATATTTTCTTATCATGTGGTGAACAAACCAAGCAATCTCACTCAGTAAATTACGTCGGGCGGCAATATACTCCCCCTTAAAACATTTCAAAATCACGTCTGCCTCAGCAGAAAGCTCTTGTCTCATGTATTTCAGAAGAACTCAGACTGTAGGATGTAAAAAAAAGTGTTTGCTGGGAAAGGATTTTCAGAAATAAATGCTAATTGGTTCAGATGCATTGTACAGTACACGCCAGCCTGCAGGTGACTGGAAGTGAGTAACTTTGTTCTTTGTAAATGCCAAAGCCCGTTGATTGGACTAGTTGCACTTATGAATGGATGTTTACATTTGGGCCCTGAGTGCTACCTTTTTTGTTTTGTTTTTTAAAGTTGCCATGCTTCCTTAGCTGTTCGTCTGGCTTAGATGCTCACTTCTCTTGGTTGCTTGACTTGCTTAGTTACTCTTCTACATATAGGGTCATAGTATGAAAAGCCGATGTGCACACACGTCTCCACCTCGCAAAACTTGCCATTTGAACTCTCCAGAAATGAAATGTTCCAATTACATGCCACCCAAAGCAAATGAGAGTATTTCACTCTTTACTAAAAAGACAGTGGAGATTTCATTTCTAAGAGATAGACACACACTGGTCTTTTTTTTTTTTTTTTTTTTTTTTTTTTTGGGT